>VWYK01048919.1:0-12579 GCA_013399775.1 Semnornis frantzii
AGATTGAGACTGGAGATGAGGATAAAATTCTGGAGAGTGGGGGTGGGGAGACACTGGCACAGGTTGCCCAGGGAAGTTGTGGAGCACATCTTTGATCCCATTCTGTGCTTCCGTCCTCCCCAACCTCCCTGGAGGTGTTCAGGAGCAGGTTGGATGAGACCTTGAGCAAGCTGTGCTGGTGGGAGGTGCCCCTGGGGGTATGGAAAGAGATGATCTCTAAAGTCCCTTCCAACCCAAGCCTTTTTATGGCTAGGTGGAAGCTCTGATTTCCTCAGGGCGACCTAAGCAGTTCGCTTGCTGCCTGCCAGCTCCTTGCTCTCCAGGACAGGAGTCGTAAAGGGCAGGCAGGTTGTGACAGCTGGCTGCAGGGTGGCAAGATGCTATTCCTACCCAAAATCTGGGCTGAGGAAGGAAGGCAGCACAGGGCTGGGCTGTGTGACTTCTCCAGCAGAACAAGCTGTACCAAGCAGCCGTTCTTACAGATCTTACACAAAGGGTTCTGCTTGCTGCTCTGCACCAGCTCCTGCTTCACAAATGTTCACATCCTCCCAGATGGAAGCTGAGGGTGTCAGGAGCTCAGGGACACACACGGGAGGCTCAGTTTGGACTGGCACTCTGTCTGCAGTTCGTTTAATCTGGACCAACTAGAAAAGGAAGCTGCAAACAGGATTTGCTCTGCACATATGACAGGATCCATCCCCAGGATCCTTTGCTTTGGGAGAAGCAGGCTCCAGGACATACTCCTCTCCAAAAAAACTCTGCTACCACCCTCAGCTTTGACTCCAAACCCATCAGCATTTCACAGAACCTCAGAACCATTTTGGTTGGAAGAGCCTTTTAAGATCACCCAGCCCAACCCTTCTCTAACTCTGCCAAGGCTGGGGCTAAGCCATGGCCCTCAGCACCACAGCTCTGCCTCCTGGAAACACCTCCAGGGATGGAGATTCAGCCACCTCCCTGGGCAGCCTGTGCCAGTCCTTGAGAACCTTTCCTGTCAAGAAGCTTCTTGTGCTGATCCAAACCTCCACTGATGCAAGTTGAGGCCATTCCCTCTCATCCTATCACCTGAGCCTAGGGAGCAGAGCCCAACCCCCACCTGGCTGCAGCCTCCTCTCAGGGAGCTGCAGAGAGCAATGAGCTCTGCCCTCAGCCTCCTCTTCTCCACACTGCACACCCACAGCTCCCTCGGCTGCTCCTACCCAGCCCTGTTCTCCAGATCCTTCCCCAGTTTTATTGCCCTTCTCTGGACCTGCTGCAGCCCCTCAATGTCCTTCTTAGAGTCAGGGACCCAGCACTCAAGCTGTGTCCTCCCCAGTGCTGAGTGCAGGAGGACAATACCTGCCCTGCCCCTGCTGGCCACACCATTGCTGCTCCAGGCCAAGCTGCTGGTGCCCTTCTTTCCCTCCTGGGCACACCTTGGCTGGCTGTTGATCAACACCTTCAGATCCTTTGCTGCTGGGCAGTTTCCAGCCACTCTACCCCAAGCCTAGAGCCCTGCTAGGGTGGTTTTTCCACTTGGCTGATCACATCACAGCCTCATCCACAGCAGCCTTTCTTCTCCATGGCACCAGGGCAGAGCAGCAGCAGCCGCCCCAGGCAGAAGCCAGCCCAAGTATATCTCCCTGTGCTTGGGGAGTGAGCAAGACACTGAGCAGCCACAAGGTCCCTGCCAAGGAGCTGAAAGGCTCTGCCTTGGTCAGGCTGGCTGTGTTTTCTAGGAGTGCCTGAGGGAACACAAGGCTTGGAAAAGGACCAGGCTGGGAGGGAGAATTGGAGTCTGACAGCCAGAGGCTGCAGCACTGCACAACTATCAGAGTTGTCTGGAGCCACCAGCAAAATGTTCTCCTGAAAGTGGGAAATGTAGCTTCTCAATTTGCAAGAAGAAAAGACCAAACCACAAACAAACAAACAAAAAAAAAACCAACCCAACTCCTTAAACCTTTGCCCAAAAGAGCCTGAAAACAAACAAACAGAACATGCTGAAACTGTGAACCCCACCCACACATTCCCATTAGCAATTCCTCAGAAATCCCATGGGAAACTGGAGCTTGGGGCAATAAATTCAGAGAGCTCGACTGGATCTAAAAATAAAGGAAATCTCTTGACACAGATCTGCCCCCACCCCCCACTTCCACCTCAGCTTCCTCTCCAGACGGAGGTTGGGTTGTTGGTTTTTTTTTTTTTTTTATGTTGGTTTCACCACACTGCTCAAATCCATGACCCCTCAGAAAGGACAAGGCAGATCTGGCCAGCAGAGAGCTCTCCCTGTCACTCGGTTTCCTGCTGCTGCTGCTGCAGGTTATGACCCCCAGGGGAGACTTTGCTGGGTTAAAAGCTGGCTGATGAGTGGGCCCGAAAGAGTGGTGGGCAGAGGATTTGACTCCAGCTGGTGGTAGACCCCAAGGGTGTCCCCTCAGTACTGGGGCACTGCCCTTGAATGGCTTTAGCAATGCTCTGGCTGAGGGGATTGAGGCAGCCTTGGTCAGTTTGCAGAGGGCACTAAGCTGGGTGGCTGCTAAAGGACTGGGAGGCTCTGCAGAGGGACCTGGCCAGGCTGGATTCACAGGCTGAGGTCAGCTGCATGGAATTCAACAAGGCCAAGTGCTGGCTCCTGTACTTGGGCCATAACAATCCCATAAATGTTCCATGTGGAGTGGCTGGGAAATGGCCCAGCAGAGAAGGACCTGGAGGTCATAGAACCACAGAACTCTCGGCGCTGGAAGGGGTCTCAAGGACCATCCAGTTGCCACCCCCTGACATGGGCAGGGTCATCTCACACTAGATCAGGTTACTCTGAGCCACATCCAGCCTGGCCTTAAAAGCATCCAGGGGTGAGGATTCCACCACCTCCCTGGGCAACCTGTGCCAGTGTCTCACCACCCCTCATGGTGAAGATGCTGTTTGACAGGTAGTTGAACTTGAGCTAGGGTATGCCCAGGTGGGCAAGAAGGGCACCAGCATCCTGTCTGGATCAGCAATGGTGTGGCCAGCAGGAGCAGGGCAGGGATTGTTCTCCTGTACACTGGGGCGGGGGGCACACTTGGAGTGCTGTGTTCAGTTTTGGGTCCCATAGCTTCCAGGCACCAGCCTGTGTTGGGACTTCCAGGGAGACCAGCAGGTAAATTTCTGACCCATCAATCCAAAACTGCTACCACAAGACTCAAAAGTAATTTGTCAGAGAGAATTCTCTGAAGCTAACAGTCCTTTGGTCATCCTGGGTCACCCAGCCTGGGGACAACCTGCTGGCCACTGAGCAAGGTGCTAAAAAAGCCTTCTTTTAGCCTGAGCCTGTCATCCTTTCTGAAGGGACTAAAGTGACCAGCAGGAAAAAAAAAAATTAAAAAAAAAATCACTCAAATAGTGATCAGAAGTGACCCAAAAACAGAATCAGAATTTGCCAAATCCTCCTCCCTGCCCTCCAACTTCTCTCAGTTTGAATTGAGTGAACTCAAATTGAGTGAATTGAGTGAATTGAGTGAATTGGGTGAATTGAGTGCTGAGATGTAAGTCAGTCTTAGGAGTCACCTCATGGTTTTGCTTCTGGGTGGTCACTTTCTGGACACAGCACCTCAAAATTACAGAAGTAGCTGATGTTTAAAATGCCAAAAGTCTAAACTATCACTAAATGATTACAGAGAATTCTGTGTGGGCTCAGCATGCCCATGCAGCAGTGGCACATGGCATAGGCAGTACCTGGGACATTGTCCTGGAAGGTTAATAGGCCTATTAGATGTCCTGGCTTGCCCCACCTTTCTGCTGACAGGGGAAGAAAGGGGGAAAGAAAACAAAGGCTCGGGCCATTATGACCCCTCTCAAAGTGATAAACAGGTACCCACAGGGGTTTAGGTACTGGTTAGTGTCTTGCCAGGGTAACCAAGCCCTGGTTTCACCTGATAAGGCCAGCTTGGCAAATGCCATTTTGATTGGTGAATCTCTGTGGCCAAAGGGGGCCTTACACTCGGGCAAGTAATATAAATGGCGCTAAGTTGCAAGCAGTTGTGCTGCTGTCTCTGCCTCACAGAGTTGCCTCTGTTTCAATAGAGCTGTCTCTGCCTCACAGAGCTGCCTCTGCTTCATAGAGCTGCCTCATGGAGCTGCCTCTGCTTCATAGAGCTGCCTCTGCCTCACAGAGCTGCCTCTGTCTCACACAGCTGCCTCTGATTCATGCGGCTGCCTCTGCCTCATGGAGCTGCCTCACAGAGCTGCCTGTGTCTCATGGAGCTGCCTCACGGAGCCGCCTGTGCCTCACGGAGCGGCCTGTGCCTCACAGAGCTGCTTCATGGAGCTGCCTCTGCCTCATGCAGCTGCCTCCGCCTCACAGAGCTGCCTCTGCCTCACGGAGCTGCCTCTGCCTCACGGAGCTGCCTCTGCCTCACGGAGCTGCCTCTGCCTCACGGAGCTGCCTCAGTGTGTGCTGCTCTGCTCTACATTCTCCTCTGCCTCACTGCTCTCGGCTTGGACAACCTATTCTGCTCTGCCTTGTGCTTCAGACCAGCTTAGCCCTGATGTTTTGGGCTTGAACTACCTGGAAACTTAAGCGCCTCAAGTTTACCAAGAGAAGGCATTAAGTATCTCATGACGAGGTGAGAAGTGCCACCAACATTGTGCTCTCTGCAGATCTGCAAGAGATCTGCCTGCACCTCTGCAAACCTCCATACCAAGACGAACCAGGATCAGGATCATCTGCCTCGTTCCCAGCACCCTGCTACAGCCTGGGAAGATCTAGAAGCCTCTCAATGGCTATCAAGATGCTGAGCAGTTCCAACACTGCCACAAAGGAGCCAGGGACCATCTTGAAATTTCTACTCCACCACAGTGAGTAGCACAGACATTCCCTAGGGCTCCAAGGTGCCCTTTATTTGTAAGTGGGGCAAAGCCATTCCGTGGCTAAACTTTCCCAATTTTCTGGTTCTCCTGAATGAATGAATTGCTCATTAGCATCCTTGTGAAGATTTTCCCAACAGAACTAGAACCCAAATTTAACTAATTAATGCATAGTTTGCAAGTGGAGCTTTTTGGAAATAAAATAATTACATATTTTATCATTCCTGCCTCGTTAATTGCCCCAACTAAATCAGGCATTAATGCCAGAAGTGACCACACTGAATCTTCACCCTAGTGACAAGAGATAGGACAAGAGAAGATGGTCTTGAGTTGCACCAGGGAAGGTTCAGGTTAGACATTAGAAGATATTTCTTCCCTGAAAGGGCTGCTCAGAAGGGTGGTTGAATCTCCCATCCCTGGAGGTGTTTCAAGGAGGCAGAGATGTGGTGCTCAGGGCCATAGTTTAGCCTCAGCCTTGGTAGAGTTAGAGAATGGTTGGGGTTGATCTGAAAGGGCTTTTCCAGTTGAAACACTTCTCTGACTCTGTTTCTCTGAATCAAAGGCAAGGAGCATTTGGCCTGTAAGCCCAGCACCTGCTGTAAGAAAGGTACAAACCCATGCCTGTGGTTGTACCTCCCCTAGGAGTGCTCTCCTGCCTCCAGCAGTGCTTTCCTGCCTCCACTGTGCAAAGCCAGGTCTTATTCCATCCAAGGGAACCCCAAGCCCAAGCTGGCAGGAGATGTATTTGATGCATTTTACAGGTGACAAATTTACCTATCTATTAAAAATAAAATTAAAAATATATATATATAAAATAAAGGTCAAAATATGTTCATACAGGTAAGTACAGAAGTAGCTGCACTGCTTTATTTACACCTTCTCTGGTGAGAATCTCTGGTAGAATGCTGGATGCTCCCTCCCTGGAGGTGTTCAAGTTCTTTGCAGTGAGGGTGGTGAGATACTGGTACAAGTAGCCCAGGGAGGCTGTGCTCCACAACCTCCCTGAGGGTGCTCAGGACCAGGTTGGATGAGACCTTGAGTGACCTGTACTAGTGGGAGTTGTCCCTGCCTATGGCACAGGGGGGTTGGAACTGCCTGAGCTTCAAGGTCCCTTCCAACCTCAACCATTCTATGATTCCAAAACCACCTTAGGAGAGGATGCTCAGTACCTACCCCCTCAACCCAAGGTTCTGTGGTGTATTTCCTCTTTCTGTCACACTCTCCTGATCTCAGCCACACACAAGCCATCAAAAGCCATCAAACACATTTATTTGTCAGAACCTTCCCTCTGCATTAAACTCGTTGTAGAAAGGAAGAGTAAATCCCTAGGGATGAGAAAATCTTCTTCCCCTGCAAGCAGCTGGACACTAAACCAAAGAGAACAGGAATGAGGGACAACCAACTGCACTGCCATCACCCCACATCACCCCCCAGTGCTTACGGCAAGGACCCAGGGCCCTCTTCCCTGCCCAGGGGTGTCTCAGCATCTCTGGGGCAGCTGCCTCTCCTCATGGAAGAGCTCTCTTGGTGGCTGTTGAACAGAGAAACTCGCCGCTTGAACAAGTGGTGGAGCTTCTCCTGGAACTGGTTGCCAATAAAGCAGTAGAGCAGAGGGTTGGTGCAGCTGTTGGAGAATGCCATGCAGAGGCCAAAGGGCAGCGCCGCGTCGATGGCTCCCATCACCTCGCAGCTGCTGATGACGTTCATGTGAGCCAAGGCATCCAGAAAGGTTAGAACGTGGAAGGGGAGCCAGGAAATCAGGAAGGCTACGACCACAGCAGCCACCAGCTTTAGGACTTTGTCCCTCTTCTGCCTGCTTTTCCCAAAGCTCTGTGCTGCCAGCAAGCGCCTCCTGATCCAGAGGCAGCAGGTGGTGATCACCGCCAGGGGGATGAAGAAGCCAAGAGCGTTTTTCAGGAGGGCTGTCATCACAGACCACTTGGCATAAGCCTCCCGAGGGAAAGCCATGATGCAAGCTCTCACCCCCAAGCTCTCAACATAGCGAGTGTCCCGGAAATAAAAGGTTGGGAGGGAGGCCAAGCAGGCAAGACCCCACACCCCCAGCACCACGGAGTAAGCCTGGTGAGGAGACCTCCTCTGGGAGCGAATGGGGTGGGCAATGGCGCGGTAGCGATCCACGCTCATGCACGTGATGAAAAACACACTGGCAAACATGTTGAGGCAGAGCACGGAGCTGGAGATCTTGCACATGAGGGACCCAAAGAGCCAGTTGTAACCCTGGGAGTAGTAGGAGGCCCAGAAGGGAAGGGTGGCGAGGCACAGCAGGTCCGCCACGGCCAGGTTGCAAAAGTAGACGCTGGCCACCGTCCTGGGGCCGCCATGGCGGCAGAGCACCACGACCACCACGGCATTGCCAACCGAGCCCAGCAGGAAGAAGATGGAGAAGAGGGCTGGGATGAGGGAGAATTGGTAGTCTGAGGAAGTGAGAGGGCAGGGAGGAGGGGAGCGTGGCACAGACGAGGAGTTGGGTGTTGCTGGAGAGAGCACCTGCAGGGGTTCTCTGCTGGAGTCCAGGGAGCAGTTGCTCTGCATGTTGGCACTGGTGGAAAGGGAAGGCTCTGCAGGATGTTGTGTGCTAGCAGCACTCTCCTGTCACATGGGCTCCCCGGAGAGGTTGTGGAGACTTTCAAGCTCTGTTCGGATGTGTTCCTGTGCAACCTGCACTAGATTCTGTGTTCCTGCTCTGACAGGGGGCGTGGACTCGATGATCTCTGGAGGTCCCTTCCAACCCCTAACATCCTGGGCACACCTGCAGATCAGAAACTGAGTGTGAGACATGCACTCTGCAGCCATCCGTAGAGCTACACAGTCACAGCAAACCCAAACTCCTGTGTGATCTGCTCTAGGTGATCCGGTTCTGACAGGGGGGTTGGACTGGATGAGCTTTGGAGGTCCCTTCCAGCCCCTGGCATTCTGTGATTCTATGATTCTGTATTCAAGCCCCACCTGGATGTGTTCCTGTGTAACCTGTGTTCCTGTGTGATCTGCTCTGGGTGACCCTGCTCTGGCAGGGGGGTTGGACTGGCTGAGCTTTGGAGGTCCTTTCCTTTCCAGCCCCTGACACTCTGTGATTCAGAGTAATTACGTGACTGCTACTACGCCAGGCAGTCCTCCGGGACTCCTTTGCTCCCTCTCTCTGAGACAGGATGCAATTAGCCCTTGGGAGGTCACAGCCCTGTTTAATTAGCCTGGCAGAGAAATGAGCAGTTGGGTTCTATCTGTGGTTACAGAGATGGTGCTTCATGTGGCCAGCACAGCAGAAAGATCATAGAGATAAGGAGTTGGAGGAACTTTTGTGAACAAAGGCAGCACCGAAGCTCCTTGTGAACCTTTCCCAGGCTTTCTCATACCACTTCCAGCGATTTGTACAGCTAAAATACTATAGAAAGGCAGCATTTGCCAGTGGGGAGATCAGATACTTCACACCTGAAGGTCTCCCAGACATGAAAACAGCTTTTTAACAAGGCTGTTAGTAAAAGAAGCTTTGACTGGTTTATTTGTTAGCTCAGGGGGCTGAAGAAAAGACACCAAAGGCTCCTTGCAAAATGTCATTTATTGACAGAGTCCTGCAAGCAAATTTGCATCTCCTGCCCTCCTGGCTGCTTAAAAGAGTGACAGAAACCTTTCCAATGTAGATGCAAGCAGCAGTTAGTAGGGTACTCAGTTCTTGCAGGCACTGGATTGAGCAGCAGCTCTTGACTTGTAATTAGAAAGAGCGGGTTTGGGATTTCAGCAGGGCAAAAAGCAGCTACAAAGCAGCTGAAACAGGAGAGCTCAGGTCTGGGTTTGTTCCAGTTCAAGAGGCTCCTCTCTGCACCCTAATCAGTTCTCTGACTTTAAGGCTTTATAGGCAATAATGAAGAATTTTATTTTACAGGAGAGAAGGAGAAAAAGTTTTGTTGTTGTTTTTGTTTGGGTTTTTTGTTTGTTTATTTGTTTTGTTCTGGGTTATTTTTGGTTTTTTGTTTTGCTTTAGGGTTTTTTGGGGGGGAGGTTTTTTGTTTGGTTGGTTGGTTTGGTTTGGTTTGGTTTTGGGGTTTTGGGTGTTGTTTTTTTTTTTTAGCTAAGTCCTTATGGAACCAGTCAGGCATTTAGGTATCCTCAGGGAGCCCTAAAAACAAGGGAGATTTTGAGCAAGCCAAGGGAGCTGGGCAATGATCCCTCATCTAAGAGAAGGCAGCTCATCACTTCACACATTTTTTTTTTTAATCAACAGACTTCCTCAGTGCAAAACCTGCGATGTGCTGCTTTGGATATAGTCAGTAATGGAATTTAATGTGAATTGCGTTGCTTTAAGTAATGAAAAGCAAGCAGGAGGCCATTCAGGGCTGATTGCTGTAGAGTGCTGATACTCAGAGTCCTAACTACCGGCCCGCACGCCCACGTTCTCTAATCAAACAGGTCTTCAACCACAGGAAAGCTTTTAGCTTGAGGATGAGAAAGATTTGGGAGAGGGTTCAGGGCATCTTCACCCTTAACTCTTTGCCCTGCCTCTGCCGCTTTAAGCTGGAGAAGCTGCAGCAGCCTCAGAGCCAGTCACACACATTCCGCGTCCGACTCGCTGCTAGCAGAAGGACCACCCCGGCACAAACTTCAGCTGCTGCGGCACCGAGAGCAGCAGCTCCCCCTCTTTGCACCTGCCCCCCTGCTTCTGCACTGGTAGCCCCTGCTATGGCTTGAGGCACGCCGAGCCCAGAAAGGGAGCCAGGACTGTGGCAACTGGCAGCAGCGGGCAGGAAACTTACCTCTGCAGCCTCCCGGCCGGCTGCGCGCAGCTCCGGGCTTGCTGGGCTCCGCTTCTCCTCCTCTCCTTCCAGCCAGGATCTCCAGCAGCGCTCTTGCACCCTGCCAGCTCCCGTTCTCCCACTGGCGGCCTCTAACCGACGTACCTCCAGAAGTGAAGTGCGAAGGCTGGACGGATTCTGCTCCTGCGGGAAGCAGGGCGGCTGGAGAAACCCCCTGGGAGAGCACGATGAGGGCGGCCATGGGGAGAGGAGAGGTNGACATGTTTTAATGGCCATGGTGGTGTTGGGTTATGGTTGGACTGGATGATCTTAGAGGCCTTTTCCAACCAGAATGATTCTGTCATTCTTCTTCCCACTCATTCCTCTCTCACGTGAGCTTGTCATGGAAAAGACAGAGCAGGAGGAGGGGAGACACCTTGGAACCATTGAATGTTTCATTTGAAAAAGTATTTTATTTTAAAAAGTAAAGACATTTTATTTTATTTTTAAATTCAATTTTATTTTAAAAAGTAAAGAACATCTGGAAGGGGAACAATACCAGCCATAACAGCTTGGGGGCTGAAGAAGTCAAGACTTAACCAGAAAGCTTCCAGATGAAGATTCTCAGTTTGCACCTAAACACTGTCAGGAGAGTTGTGCTGGTCGAGAAGCAGGCAGCAGGTGAGGTAGCTTCTAGAGACACACTGCAAGAACTCTCTCCTTTCCTGAGCACAAACAGCTACCAAGCAGGTCAGTGGGACCACACAGGATCACAGAACCACAAAACCATTGAATCTCAGGGGCTGGAAGGGACCTCCAAAGCTCATCCTCTTCTCTGATCAGAAATCTTCCTATGCCCCTCCTGCAGCTGCTGCTTCTGGGCTGCAAAGCCACATCTCATCTTAGCTCAGCTTTTTAATCACAGCATGCTAAGGGTTGGAAGGGACCTCCAGAGACCATCCAGTCCAACCCCCCTGCCAGAGCAGGGGCACCTACACCAGATCACACAGGAACACATCCAGACAGGTCTCGAATATCTGCAGAGGAGGAGACTCCACACTCCTCTGGGCAGCCTGTTCCAGGGCTCTGTCACCCTCACAGGGAAAAAAATCCTCCTCATGTTTCCATGGCACTTCCTATGCCTCAGCTTCCACCATTGCCTCTTGCCCTGGCATTGGGCATCAGCCAGCAGAGCCTGGCTCCAGCCTCCTGGCACTCACCCTGCACATCTTTATCAACATGACTGATGTCACCTCTCAGTCTCCTCCTCTCCCAGCTCCCAGCCCCAATTCCCTCAGGCTCTCCTCATAAGGAAGATCTTCCACTGCCTTCATCATCTCTGTGGCTCTGTGCTGGACTCTCTCAGTCCAGCTCCTGAGCTCCTTCTTGTGCCCAGAACTGGGCACAATAGTTGAGGGCAGGGTAGAGGGGGAGGAGAACCTCTCTGACTTACTAACCACAGCCCTTCTAATCCACCCCAGAGTGGCATTGGCCCTCTTGGCCAGAAGAGCACACTGCTGGCTCACGGTTGTGTGAGCCACCCACTTTTCGCCATCAATCCCCCTCCCCTGCATACCCTGCTTGGGGTCCAGGAGCCAGCTGGCAGTCAGGTGAGGGACCTGAGATGTCAGCACTCACTCTGATTCCATTTCTTACTGGCAGTCTGTGGCAGGAAGCACTCAGCCAGGAATTTTTTTGCTGCACAAAAATAGCTGGTGAAAGATCCTGCCCCATCCTTCAGCAAACAGCCAAGCCTGCTCTGGAAAGCAGGAGGAAAAGTCAAATGCATGAGAATGTTTATTTTTGCAAAGATAACAAACTCAAATTGTTTAGGTTTAGATATAAAGTTTTCCTTTCCAGATGTACTTTTTTGATCCTCACAGATAAGAGCTGGGGCTGCTCTGTTCTCCTTCCAAAGCTGGCTGAAACTTTCTGCTGACTTCATACAAGAGATGGGACTGATGCACCTGGTGCAAAGGAGATCTTAACCTTGGGCTGCCCTTTGCCTGCAACCATTCTTCCCACCACCACTGCTCACAGCATCACCAAGGCTGGAAGAGACCTCAAAGATCATCAAGTCCAACCCATTACCACAGACCTCAAGACTAGACCATGGCACCAAGTGCCACGTCCAAACCCACCTTGAACACCTCCAGGGACAGTGACTCCACCACCTCCATGGGCAGCCCATTCCAGCAGTGAATGACTCTCTCAGTGAAGAACTTTCTCCTCACCTTGAGCCTAAACTTCCCCTGGCACAGCTTGAGACTGTGACCTCTTGCTCTGGTGCTGGTTGCCTGAGAGAAGAAAGCAACCTCCTCCTGGCCACAACCACCCTTCAGGTAGCTGTAGACAGCAATAAGGTCTCCCCTGAGTCTCCTCTTCACCAGACTAAACAATCCCAGCTCCCTCAGCCTCTCCTCACAGGGTTTGTGCTCGAGGCCTCTCACCAGCCTTGTTGCCCTTCTCTGGACACGTTCAAGCACCTCAATGTCCTTCTTAAATTGAGGGGCCCAGAACTGGACACAGTGCTCAAGGTGTGGCCTAACCAGTGCAGAGTACAGGGGGAGGATGACCTCCCTGCTCCTGCTGGCCACACTATTCCTGATGCAGGCTCAGCACATGCAACTCCCGACCTGACTCCAGGTTCCTGCTGCAAAGCTCCATGTAGACAATGTACAAACCCCCTCCTCCTTTTGCTTTCCCCTCACCATTTCTTTCTGAGTAATGCGTGCCACAAAGAGCTGTGAGGTTGCACCCAAGCTGCCCAGGCCCAAGCCACCCTTGTGCCATGTAAATGCTGCAGCTGAGCTATGCCCCCTGAGCTTGCAGGAGATGTTTGTCCAGCTCCCACAGCCAGACTGCTAAATCCAGCACAAGGACCTGCTGCAGCAGAGCACAGCACACCGTGAGACAGAGTCTCAAAGCTTTTCTTTCTATTGCTCATCTGGCTGCAAAGTTACAAAATCTGGGGGGGGTTCATCACAAGAATCTCAGAATGGTAGGGGTT
>VWYK01048924.1:7499-19804 GCA_013399775.1 Semnornis frantzii
AGCAAAACTACCTAAAGCAGAGGCAGAAATACCTTTTCATATCTTAATGTTGAAATCATTATTTAACTAATAGTTTCCTGGTGATGAAAGAATGTGTATGAGAGTTATTTTCAATGTTGAAGCACTAGTGGGTTTATTATTACGTTATTATTATTATATTAAAAATAATAAAAATATTAAAATATTTTTATATTAAAAACAAAACCAAAAACAACCACCACTGAAACTCTGTTTTCTCTACAAAACCAGGTTTAATAGAAAATAATCTGACAATGAGATTTTACACTATTTAAAGTTTATAAACTTTCCCAAATATTTGTTGCAATGACTCGTGGTCACGGCCTAGTTATACCTTTAAATTCAGAATGAAGGAATAAACAGGGGGCTTATTGGTCAGTCTTAAACTTCATTTCCTTCAGCTCCTACCAGTATCTCTTTAGTTTTTAAATTGGAAGTGTCGGCACAAAATTCACAGAACGGTACCTTCCACAATTGCTTTAGATCATTTCCTGCTGTGTGGTTGAGGACATGATGCTGTGCTTGGTTCTTTAATCTGTTAAAGTGCCTAAAACATAGGATAAGTACTTGGGTGCTTTTTAATGCACCACAAAATAAAGAAACTGTTACAACAATGTCTATAACTGCTATGTCCAGGAAGTTGTGCTTATGGTGCTGTTCATGTGTGCTTTTTATTGTACTTGGCACAGGGCAAAGCTGACATTACCACTGGCATTACTATTTTGTGGGTAATTTGGGGCACAAAGGACCCCACTTAGGACATCACTTAAGCAAGCCCTCAGTTCTGCATATGCACTCAAGTTTAATTGACATGGAGGTTTAAACATTAGCTAGTTGAATAGGGCTGCGATGAATTACTGCTGTGGTTTTCTCACCATGGAGGCTACCGATCAACAGAACCAAATGTGGAGATCTGGTGAAGAGGCTTTACCAAGGCTTTCCAGGGACCTGAAAATCATCCACGAGCCACTGAGGTGTCATTATTCCCTTTCAAGTGCTGGGCACTCTTGATGTTCTTCCATGCCTCAGCCTGACTCCAGCAGCAGTGGCACTGAAGTGGGTGTTGAATCCGCTTGCCTTGATTGGTTGATGCAATTCTTGACTCTCCATAGAGTATGGAAGCTGGACAGCAGGTTAAAATACTTTGCTGATGATTGTGGGAAGTGTGTCTTCTTCCTGGTTTTCCCAGTGCCAAGTTTTCCACAACCTTCATAACAGCAAGCACTCAGTAGATAGAATCATAGAATCATAGAATGGTAAGGTTGGAAAGGACCTCAAGGGTCATCCAGTTCCAATCCCCTACCATAGGCAGGGATATCTCCCACTAGTACAGGTTACTCAAGGTCTCGTCCAACCTGGCCTTCGACACCTCCAGGGAGGGAGCAGCCACAGCCTCCCTGGGCAACCTGTGCCAGTGTCTCACCACCCTCACTGCAAACAACTTCCTCCTAACATCCAGTCTAAATCTCCCCTCTGCCAGTTTAAACCCATTGCCCCTTGTCCTGTCATTTCAAGACCTTGTCAATAGTCCCTCCCCAGCCTTCCTGTAGGCCCCCTTCAGATACTGGAAGGCTACTCTAAGGTCTCCTGGAAGCCTTCTCCAGGCTGCAGAGCCCCAAATCTTCTAGCCTGTCCCTATAGCAGAGCTGCTGCAGCCCTCTGAGCATCTTCGTGGTGCTCCTCTGGACCCGCTCCAACAGTTCAATGTCCTTCATGTGCTGGGGGCTCCAGAACTCCACGCAGTACTCCAGATAGATGCAGTGTAAGTGCGAGTGCTCAGTTTGGGCAGTCACCCAACTGCACCTGCCTCCACGAGCACAGCCGCAACATTACTATTTCAGCTAATGACTTCATACCTTAGAGCGCCATGATATCACAGATAGGGGTTTTAGTAGATTTGAATTCTGTCAAAATCTTTAGACTTATTCCACCTTTACAGTGAATGCCGGAGAAGCTCCAGTTAATCTTCTTTAAGGCCCTATTCGCTTAATGGAAACGCTTAGCTGCATAATTGCTTTGAGCCTATTGCTATTCCAAAAGGAAAATATAATAATCTAATGGTATTGTCTCTATAAGCGAATGAGAATTTCAGGAGTGGATGTTGGTGCCACCCATGTGATCCGGAGAGGTTAATGCAGTTAAAGTTATTTCACAGTCCATTAAGGAGCTTACGGTGACCCTTCGACCTTTGAGCCAACAACACGGAATCCATTATCATCACAACGGAGGAGCCGGGGCTCCGCTGGCTCTGCAATGGGCCCGGGAAATCCCAAGTTAGTACTTAGTCTAAAAAAATGCACTTTTCTTTCTGCTGCTTGGGTATGGCTATTAATACACCCTCCTGTAATTTGTAACATTAACATTGCTGAAGGTACAGAAAAGGACATTGAAATGAAGATGTCAAAACTGCTGACTTGGTTCAGGGTATGATAATATTGGCTACATATTGAAACAGTGGATATATATAACGGGAGAGATCGAGATGAAGAAAGTCAAAGAACTCAGGGAGATTGATGATAAATTATCAAAGGCTCTGAAACTCATTTAAGCAAATAATAGCTTTACTTCACATTTTCTGATACTACGGGGATGGGGTTTTGTTGGTTTAATTTTGTTTTGTTCTGAGGTTTAAGGTTATTTATATGAAGAAGATATTTAGGATGAGGGTAAAAAACAAAAAGATGGAGAGTTTACTGTATGCAGCATCAACGTGTTGTAGTTTTCCAGATGCAATTAATTCCTATTCCTTTATATAAACTTTTTTTTTTCTTATTTTTTTTTCTGTAACTATTTAATGAAAACCCTACTAACACTCTGCAGTTGTATTCACAAGCTGGTTCTATAAAGTTAAATTAAATACAATATCATGTAATCTATATAGGAGTTTTCAAAATATAATGCTGTTTGCACAAAACGCCAGATTTAGGGTGCTGGGAAAGGAAAACTGGACTTTAAAACCCTGAAATATAGCCATAGAGAGTCTTATATTTTACTCTCAAAGTTGATGAAAATTCAATACTCCAGGTTGTTTAACAGAGTTAATAAGAATAATGAGCTGATATGTTACGTGCATGCAGTTGTGTCACTCTTGGCAAAAATTACATTGTTAAAATTTTAGCATGCGAAAGACCCAGTCCCAAAGCCCTGTAAACATAGAAGAATTTGAAATGCAAGCATCAAGACTATATGGGGGGGATTTGTATGCTTAGAGATGAGAAGAGAAAGATAAATATTCCTAAAATACCCACAAATAATTAAGGATCACAGCACCAGAAAGTTGACCAGTGTCTTTATGCTTTAGGACCCGTTTTAACTCTAAAAAATCAGATTGCAACCAAAAAAAAGCCTCTCACTGTCTCTATAGTATTGTAGCACTTTCAGAGGGAAAAAAAGGCATGTAGAGCTACACCAATTTCAAGAATGCAAGGTAATAACATCTTTTCATAGGTGACTGCTCAAATAATTGGAAACAGGGTTATGTCCTCCTGATTACTCGAAAGAAATAATAGGATTCCGATGATATTTTTAAATCACAGCACTTAAGGCAAACTTCCTCTCTTTACTCTGGAAAACTTTGAGCATATAGTCTGCATTCCTCTGCTACAAAATATAATTAAAATTTGCATGCATCCTAATTTCCTGTATCATGTCTTTAGAGATATTATGATAACAGTATATTGAGATTGGATTATGTCGAAGTGGTTGTAAGAAACATAACAAGATATTTTGTGATCTTCCAGGATATGTGTTAACTAGCTAAATATCTTCCTGAATAATAAAATTAGCTAAGTGTCTCTATCAAACAATGGAGGTAATCTCTCTCTGGTTCTTTAACAAACATGAAAGGAGGGGGGCATATCTGTGAAGCGCTATGGAGCTGGTAAGGTTCACATCACTGCAAATATTAAACCAGGCTTTTTGAAAAGTTATTGTTTTCTGGTATGCCATAGGAGCAGCCAGGTTGTACCTTGCTTTTTAAAGATTCTTGTGGTCACACCGTCACTAGCTAAATAATTCACTAAACAGCAATAGTGAGGTCAGAATCACAATTTGAGTACTAAGTGACAACTAGCCTTATAAGATGTTTTATGAGATACAGGTTATTTTAGAAAATCAGTGGTGTCATCAGGATTTTAAGTGAAAAGAATGCCGTACTGACAACATTCTTTTCATTTCAAGTCCTTATTTTTAGTGATGAAGTCATTTTGTTAATTCCTACACTTTTTCAATGCAGCAGTTCGCGGCTTAACTGAGTCCTGCTTCTCTACCTCTCACACACAGAGAAGCAGTCCCAAATACATTTACAGAGCAGCAATTATTAAGAAAGTAGCCAGGGTAAATGTAGGTGGATATAATAATATAATACAAGTAATTAATCACGGGGTGCAGGATTCATTATGTCAACAAACCAGATGAAACATCCTTGGGAGTGTGATATAAAACAATATGTAAGAATGATTTTGTTAAAGTGACAGGCAGGGGTAATCAATCAAAACTCTATCTGACAAAGTAACATATCCATTAAAGTGGAATATTTGGAACCAGAAAGTGTAGGTAACATTACTGGAAAATAGGATACCTTTCAGAGAGTTTTTCTGCAAATATTGTCAATAAAAGGTGTATCAAAATGATGGACACATTTTGCCACATTCCATAGATGAAGGTATAATACAGATAATTTTTTTAACTATTTTTTTTTCTTTTTCCCCTAGGGAATCAGACACTTCCCTGAAGATTATTACAGAGAAAGGTATAAAAAAAGTGAGCACTCTTGAAGAGTCTATGTTTTTGAGTAGGAGTGGCAGGAAGAAATAACACAGGTGCACAGCTCGAAAGTCCTGTCACCAGATACAGGCAGCAAGCCGAAGCTGATTTTTCTGTGTAGAAATCACATACAGGACTATAAATTCCAGGGAAAAGTTATTACTAACTTGCTAGTGAAATAGCAGGTGAGCAGTGAAAATCTTTGGACATAAATGGAACTCCTAAGTGAGTCTCAGCCTTCAGTAGCCAAAAATAAACCAGTTCTTGGCTGAAAGACATAAGTGCTATTGTGAAATTGATATCCTTCCTTGGCTTATTCCCAGACAATATGTTGCCTTTCTGGGGGCTGATCAATGTGATTGATGTGATGTGTGAAATCCAGGAGGGAGCTCCCCTTTAATCAAACCCACTGTCCTCCACTGATAGGCAGCTGTGGACTAACATGTTCTTCCTCCTTGCTCCCTCTGGCTCCCTTTAGAAATTGGTACAGACAAATAAAAAAAAAAAAAAGACAAGAAAGGAGAGGAAAAAAAAACAACAAACCCACAAACTGCTGCATAGGACATGAGAGGGCAGCAACTGAGCGGTGGATTTAGTCCTCCAAAAACTTAAAGGCTATGACTGCAGTTGGAACAGAAGGGCTGGCTCACAGAAGGCAGACCTCTCTTGCGTGGCGCCGGCCCTAGGGAAGGTGGGGAAGGTGTTTCTCCTGGGATAGCTCCATGCCCTGGTACTGGATTAGTCCCAGCATCTCTCCCCTCACTTCCATCAGTTAGTATTGATCTGATCTCATTGTACTGCTTTGGTCTATCAAGAAAGTAAAATAATTAGGAAGGAAAATACCTTAAAAGGTTCTTGAACCTACCTTTACTCATTGAGACATGATTTAAGTATCTGTGTGAAGAATCTTAAATATTGACCCATTTTAATTTTGCACATCACTGGCTTATGGTCCTATAGGTTTCTCTTCCACTCATACAACAAAAGATATGCTGTATGTGTCCAGCTGCTGCTGGTTTTGCATTTTATTCGGGGTGTTCTTTCCAGCTAGACAGCAACGAAATTGTAAATACTTCCCCTGCATGTGGGATGATTTAAACTGATCTAGCTTAAAAGATTAAAATCACAACAGGATTTTTGTTTTTTAAAGAGGGTTATCCTCATAACAGTAAAGATTTCAGAGGGACAAATCTCATTTGGTTGACTTCTTTACAAATTTGCTATATTAATTGTAATTCTTGCATGTCCTATCTTGATACCATTTGGAAAGATAACTATGTCATAAACAATCTGCTAAGGAAGTCTAACTTGGCCTCCCATGGAAAATTAATATAGTTTTAAAGTTAATCTAAGATAAAAATAGCTTTTTCTCTTTCAGAAAGGAAGTAAGTGAGAGATCTCTGCAACATAAACATGTTGTTGACTGAAGTGCAGTAGCCAGAGTAAATATAGTTTGAAAAATATCCATGAGAGGTTGGTAAATAAAAGTCAATCCAGCAAAGTTTTTGAATGTGTCCTGACATCCTGACAGCCTTCCAGAGTCTCTACCACAAACCACAGACTACGACTTTTAATGTCTTATAAGAATTAATTCACAAAAATAAATTGGTGGGGTTTCTCACTGAATTTGTGCGTGGGACTTTGACATTGAAAGAACAGAAGTTTTGTTTGGTTCAGCTACTCTACTGCCAATTCTTCTACCTCACTGACACCTTTTATCTCTTTGCCATTATAGCTGAGATTTGAAAGTCTGAAGAAGATGCCAAAAGTGTTAAACCCAAAGTGCTAATCTACTTTTTCTTTTTTTCCCTTAGTAAGTAGCAGCAGGCTGCTTTTGGGGGACCCAAAAACATGCAAATAGATACCCCTGCAAGAAGATCTTTCTCCTTTGCTTTTCTGAATAAAAAAAAAAATAGGTTTTGTTTGTATCAATCAAGACCTTTCCTTGTTAGAGGCCAGACAATAATCTTTGATCGCAGAATCATAGAATGGTAAGGTTGGAAGGGACCTCGAATATTATCTAGTTCCAAGCCCCTGCCATAGGCAGGGACACCTCCCACTAGTACAGGGCACTCAAGGCCTCATCCAACCTGGCCTTGAATACCTCCATGGAGGGAGCAGCCACAACCTCCCCGGGCAACCTATTCCAGTGCCTCACCACTCTCACTGTAAAGAACTGTCTCCTAAAAGTGCAAATTTTGATGTACAAAATTTGATGTACAAATGCATCATAACATGCAATCATGATAAATGCATCATAAACAAATTGAAAACTTAATTCTCCTTCCTTTACTTCCGTACTACTCAAGTAGTATTCAGACAATGTTGCACAACAATGAATGTAGGATTCGGACAATTCTACACAACAACAACTTCACGTGGACTGGGAACTGAAATACTCAGGTAATGGCATAGGGTAAATGTAAATGATGAAAGGGCAGAATTTGCCAAGGCATCTGTTTTTATACTGAAATTCATAGAACTGTACAATCATAAGTGATACAAATCCATAGATACAGGTTTAGAAAATTGTATGTAGTGACTATCAAAAACACCTACCTAGCTCTTATCTATTGATGCAAAAGCACACACTCTTTCTACGTGTAGGCATATAAGCAATTTGTATTTACACAACTGTATAACATCCCTGTAAAAACAAAATTCCAAAGTCTTAGTTAGACCAACATTTTTCCAAGTATAAAGTAATGACAGTTTTTCTCTGTGCAGTTCAATAGCCTTTTTATTTTAAATTGTATTATTCTAGATTCTTTTCAATGGAAAAACACAGGGCAGTGTTCCTGGCATTTTCCTTCACTACCATGTAGTGAAAATTAGAGAAATGACTGTCAGAATGTTGGTTGTCGAAGCTTGGATCCTCATCTTCATTATTAAAAAAAAAAAAAAATATATATCCTTTTCATAGGACAGCCTCAATAAAACACAAAGAGACATTAATGAGTGTATCAGCCCTATACTGCAATTTCCATCTTTCTCTACCTAGCCATGGTAGTCCCTGCCTTTGGATTCTCTCTGTTAAGGCATGGTTCTTATGGCGGTGGACACTGACTATCTCAGAGGACAATAAAAAGCTGAAGGTGCCAAACAAGTCCTCAGTCACATCAGCGACAAGCGTCTGTAGGATGTCACATGAAAAATACATAGCTGACAACCAGAAGTTCCCATGGAATTAACCCAGGCTAGAATACTTGCTGTCTAAATCTCAGTGACTTTTAAAAGCCTCTCAGAAGACAGCAAGACAGACTTGTGACTTCATTTAAGTTGAGCCAAGCTTTGAGAGTGCTCCTTTCTATCAAAGGAATGTTGCATAAATATTGTGTCCAAACCAGAACATTTAGTCTGCAAGAAAATTTATCTTAGTGTTAGTGAGCTACACTCTGGGAAAATTCTTACTTTTACTTTTAATCGCATGCAAGAGAGTACTATAAGAAAAAACACAGCACATGTAGGAAACATCTCAAATGCAAGTCAGTTTACTAAGACAAGTTTTTGATGAATTTATATTGGTAGTGATGCTCAAAGTGAGGCTGCTACACCTTCATTGATTATGCTTCCAGAATGAATATCCCATTAAGTAGGTTTTCAGGGGACTCACACTGGAAGATTGCAAACTCAGATCTCAGCTGGGCCACTGCGGTGAGTCCTGCAGATAACGTCTAAGACACAGGGACCAAACAATGGATAGACTGCCAAGTTCTTATTTGTCCTTCACATGGAGACCATGTTGACTGTTTCAAAAACTCTTTGTATGAGCCATTATTTTCAAATTGTTTCCCAACTTATACTGCAATTGAAAATTGGACAGCTCTTCAATTGCCTCCACATTTCAATTGATTACCAATACAGGTTTTCAGAATTAAGAATATTGCTCTATTCTTTTCCATAGCATCATGTTGACTTTGTGTTGTGGTCATTTAAATATTGCTGTACAGTTTGCTCTGGACTCCAATGTTAAGATAACAGAAGGGAGAATCAATTAGATTTATTATCTCTAAACTGTACAGTAAGTGATAAGACAACCCTTACACATAATGTAGCATTCATTTTCAAGGATTTATGTAGTTGTACAGTCTCAATAGTTTAAGTAGTGGAGTGACTTATAATGCCTTATTCATCAATGGGAAAGACTATTTTATTACAAATCAAAATTATTACAGTGGGGAAAAAAATCAGTGAAAACAGTAGGAGGAAACTCTCACTTGTGATATTCATGAGTAGTTTATATAAGCAACTTGCTGTGACTGACGTTCAAACTCCAGGTTACAATTCAGAGACAAAAGCTGGACTAGAACAGCAGTCCAGCCTTTGTCCAGTCTTCTGGAACTTTCCTGGCTTTTGCTAAAGTGCTTACTCTTATTATTTATCTATAAGTCAGGTTTAAAATCTCCCCTAAACTTCCTTTATTGTCATAATATTGATTAATTAAGTTTATTAATTTTGATATTAATAACCAGGTGACATTAACTACAACATTTTATTTATTAATATTAAATCTTGCCAGAACACTTATTTAAAAGGTTTAAATGCACTGTTGTGAGTATTTGCACACAGGGAGCAGCCAATTTAAACAGTTAAGAAAACTAGCAAAATACAAACCTTAACTTGAGATTTTTTGGAAAGTGATTCTTGTGGTCAATAAGCTACTCGCCCTGCACGGGAACTCCAGAGGCTCCTTTCTCCTGAAGCAGAAGGAAAAAATCCGTTTGTTACAGAACCAAATGAACTTTCTTTACAAAGAGGCTTTTTAGAATATTTACTCACAAAATAATATCTCCAGATTCCGGGGCTGCATTATAGTCCCAGCCAGTTCCCCAAACACTTGGAAGTGTTTGTTGGTGGTGATTTGGTACCTTTTGGAGTTTCCCCAGGACTCTTCTTGCAGGGTGCTGGGGTTGGCAATGTTTCTGACCTGGTCTTGATCCCTTTTCGGGCAGACAGCATCCTTGCCAGGGCTCTGGACTTCTCACAGAGGTTTGCGGGTGTGCAGGTAGACACAATGTCTTGCTGGTGGCAACAACCTGCTCTTTCTCACCACATAGGCTACTGTGGTGAGCTCTTAGTGAGCTCTGCAGCTAGGAGCAGCTTTTCGCTTTCAATTCACGCTGGGCTGACTGACTCGGGCAACTGTTGACAATGATTCTTGCCTACAGTGTGGAGGCACTTGAAGCCTCTCCTTGGTAAACTGGGGCACAGCAGTTTCCAGGTGGACAAGCTGGTAACATCAAAAGTTGTTACACAGCAAAGCTGATCTGGAGCATGGGAAGGCAAAGCAAAATGAGGCAGAGCACAATGAGGCAGAGCAGAGCATGTTGATTTACAACTTCACTCCTATTTATCAATTGCCCGAGTCTGATGGCTCCATTTGGTCACAGAGATTAGCCATTCAGAATGACACTTTGCCAAAACTAACCACATCAGGTGAAGCTAGAGGCTTGCTTTACCCTTACTGGGGAAAATGTGGACTGAGTGTATGTACCTGACTTACCACTGGAACAGAACAAGTGTGAGCACATCCTGGATCCTCAGACTCGGTGTCTCCAGGCTTCTTGTTTTCTTTCCCTCACTGCTCCTGCCTTCAGCAGAGGGAAGGGATTTATGGGATCATGCCTGGACAAGCCAGGACATGTAGTTTGGCCTTCTACAACATTTACTCCTAATTAAATCACTCTAATTGGTTTTAGTAGAAGTCCTTTTTGAGTAAAAACTTCCAGAAGATGTGGTAGAGTTGCAGGTTAATGGTTTGCCATCCTTTAATTAATTGTCCCATACTATTGTTCCAAAGTCAGTTGGAGTCACAGTGAATCACATTCTGACACCATTAGAGGTTCATAATACACCTAAACAGGTGTAACACAAACATTTTATTGTTCCTCAACTGACAAACAGAAGTAGCACTTGTGTTTTCTGTGGTGAACACTGAGGATTTCCCTTCTGCAGATATCCAAATTCATGAGACAGCATTATGGGAAAGGTCACATGCACAAAGGATGAAGAGCTTGATCCATAACCCCAAACCAATAGAAAGTTTTTTGTTGGTTTCAGTGAGAGCAAGATTTGGCCTATACTCCTTTTAGTCTTTGGTGATAATTCTTTGAAGCCAACTGTTCTGCCTTCAATGACTTTGAAAAAAAATATATGTAAGTCCATCCCTCTGAATAAATTATTTAAAATCAACCTTGAAAATATCTCCTTTTATAAAATACACTTATAGCTCTTGCTGATTTTAAAAGAGAAGATAAGGAGTAAGTTGCACAGCGAGTAATTTCCCTGCCTACTAACTTTTCATAATATGTTCCTCTATTAATTTTTCTACCATGATAAAACCTTGTCTATTACCTCTTCAAGGTTTTAATGACTTCTGTGACACATGCAGCTCGTCCAACAGCCTGTTGACTCATATATTGTTCAGATTCACGAATTTTGCATCCTTATACCATAGACATTTAAGGGGCCCAGTGAGTATACAATTTGCCACCAGAGCTAAGGCTCCCTTTTGATGTGACAGACATATAATTTCTGAATCTTAGGTTCCTCAGTGAGTGTTCCTCTGCCACACTTTCATGACACTGTCTAAATATCACGTAAAAAGTATTTTACCTCTACCAGCATCTACCTGGATATTGTACTTGCCTTTACTTGACAAGTCATTAGTCTGCAAAATTTAATATGTAGACCGGACACAAGCATCCCAGGCTGCCCCAGACACCAGTCCCAGAAATTCGGGTGATGCTACATTTCCTCCATAGCTGATAGAGTGCTTGAAGTGAATGCCACTGTGCAGTTTTTCTGTGTCCTGCAACCAAAGTCCTGGTCAGCTTTAGCTCTTAAAGGCTTCAGTATCGTCTACAGCATGGCCTTATCTGAGTAGCTACAGAGCTCTTTATAATCTCTGTATTATATTCTTACTGATATCTTTATTGTTCTTCTATTACTGTCTCTTAATTTCCACTGCCTCTGCTTAACTTTCTCTGTGTTCTAACTGGGATTTTAAGTAACTAATATTTTGCTAATGCAGCAGTTTCTGATCATGCACAGTTCTGTAGAATATCCCTTAACCTTTTGGGAATCCACAGGACAAACCTACTGGAATGTGAACAGTGGAGGAACCTTTGGGAAAGTTCTATAGCCATGTTCACTTCAAATGATTTGTTCTCCATCCTTCTGCATATGTGGCTGATGGGGACATATGAGGATGGTCCCTTGCCTGTCATCTGATTGGGTACCCATGTACCAAGGTCCAAGATCATCAGTGCTGTCAGCAGATCATGAACTCAAAAGGTGATACACACACAATGCTTCTCCTGCAACATTCTATCATCCCATGTCCATTGTCCCATGTCATGTTCCATTGACAATGTTTCTTTGAAGTATTTTCAGTTGAAAGGAGGGTAAAAAACATTACAAATTATTACATAGGTAGATCATTCAGTGCGTTTTGTGTTACTATGAAATCTACTGCCAACATAGGGCTTAAAAATGCCATCTAAAATAGTTGTGTATATTAT
>VWYK01048926.1:5949-26308 GCA_013399775.1 Semnornis frantzii
CACCCCACACCTCCAGGGCCTGTTCCTCAGGACTGCTCTCAGCCATTCCCCACCCAGCCTGGAGCTGTGCTTGGCATTGTGCCTACCCAGGTGCAGGACCTTACACTTTGCCTTGTTGAATGGGATGAGGTTTGCCTGGGCACAGCTCTGCAGCCTGTCCAGGTCAAAGTGGGGGGCTGCAAGATCAAATTGTTACAAAGTACTTGCAAGGACATTCCGCATTTGGGGTTGGTTGTTTTTTTTTNGACCTTCCGGCTTTGGGGTTTGTTGTTTTTTTTTTTTTTTTTTTCTTTTTCTGATCTGAAGCAACCAGATTTCAATAAAATGTTAGCTGACAATTCACAGACTTCTTTGGTGGCTTAATCAGGTTGCCACTGCAGGTAGGAAAGAAAATGACATCAGCTGATTTTTTCTTTCCCAGGAGAAGTAGAAATGAGGCTATCAAAATAGTTCTGAGCTCCACTTCTTCCCAGGAACATCTTTTCCATGAGAAAAGTCATGCATTGGAGCAAGAAGTTCAAAGAGTTTCTGTAGGTATGTGTGGGGTTATTGATCAGGAATTAAGGGCCCTGACACTACCACAGAAATGGGAGCCAAGACCCTGATCTGAAATTCACTGGCAAGGCAGCTTTGTGGTGCAGCTGAAAAATCAATGAGTCTTCCTATAATTGATCATTGCTTCTACTTTATTCACCATATATTTAAAAATAAAAATAACAGACAATTTTTTTTTTGTTTTTTTGAGCAGTTATTACTTCTCATCCTCTACATGGAAAAAAAAAAAGTTGCATAAATAATTTCTGAGAAAATAAATAAATAGGTAATTTGCTCTCTGAGACCAGACCTTTTCTTTAGGCTCTGGTCCCACATAAAACAACTGCAAAAAAAAAAAAAAATCTATCAATGATGCAAATTTCCATAGTTTATATGATTTCTGCACAAAACAGAAAATAAGAACATTAAGGAACTGTTTTCATCTCAGACTGTGTTCATCTGCTACGAGGCTTAGCACTTCTACAGGATGCATACAGCATGTGGTGATTTGCTTGCTAATAATATTCTTTAATGTACATACACAAACCTTAGTCTGAACGTTGAGAAGCTGAGTAAAGGAAATTTGGTGTCAAACTAATTCCTTACCAAAGGTGTACATACCAAAGGCTTCTCTAGAGGAATTAATGACTTTAAAATTAGCTGAGGCTCACTGTTAATGCAGAGCCAGCACTTCACTGCCAGAGCTTGGCTTGCACAGGCTTTGAGTGCTGTGAAGTGTGTGGCCAGATAATCCAAACTCTACAGAATAGAAAACTGAAATATCTAAGCTGATACTACAGTCAATTATGATGTGGAAGACAAAGAATAATCAGTATCTTTTACATTAAACTTACAGGACAAGCATCAGTGAGGTTATCTGGTTTGAGAGGAGCATCCATTTCATAAACCTCCTCCACTGAGTAGAATTTAAGTGCTCCTAAAGCAAACCATTCTCCTTGACACAAATATGGTTTCAGCTGGGAAAAATCTCACTTTCAAACCTGGTGATCTTGCAGTCTTTAAATTGAAAGTGTGAAATAGATTTGTCACACTCCTTTTGAGAGCACAATTGTCATATTTTTGATTGTTGTATTTTAGAGGAAACAACTGGGGTGTGAGGACATCTGACAGGAGGTTAAGCTCCCAACAGCTGGGCCACCATGACTGAAATCCCTGCTGCTGTCACTGACTTCCTACAGCTCCTTCAGAGAGCGGCGACTCTCCTGGTGCTGCCCTAATCACACACTTGGCACACATCACAGTGCTTGTAAAAGTGGGAAAGGGACCTCAGGTTTCTTTTCAACTAAAGTGAGTAGAATGACTTCTAGCAAAGTGTGACTGTCACCACAACAGCTTTGCTTTCCTCTGCCCTCCTACTTGTACAAGCCACACGGCCTCAAGTGAATCTCCACCTTGCACCTCTCCTCTCATACGGAATTTAGGTGCTGCTACCTCCACCTTAGTTTATCTCCTTCTTTTATCAGACCATAACTGTTATAATCTGGTAGATTTTTGACTATGTGAGCCTTTGACCCAGTTGAGCAGAAGGAATTGGAACCTGCTGCAGTCAGAACACCATGCTGTGGCCCGTGAGCGCCGTTTGATGTTTCGTAAAGTAGCCAGAGCTGCTAGGGCTGCCTCGCTCGGAGCTGCCTCCCTCCTAATAGGAATTTTCTAGCTCGTGCTGGTTAGATTTGCTGCCTCTGGCTCTGGAGAGACGCGGCTTCTTGTTCTTCTGAGGCCTGAGAGCTTCCTTTCCAAAGTCCTTCAGCTCGGACTGGTTGTGGTAGCGAGTGTAGCGCTTGCACTTGCAGGAGGTGACAGCTCGGAATTTGTAAGTCCGAGTCTCCTCCTCGGGACAAGTCATCTGGATGCGCTGCGTGCGAGCGTGAGCAGGGATGCAGCGGAAGTCCAGCGCATTCTGACGCCACCACTTCCCTCTTCCGATCGAATTGGGCAGGAGGTGAGAGGGGACACACTGACCGGAGCAGACCAACTCCTTGACCGGCTTGACGCTGCGGCAAGGCCCTTCTGTGATGTAGCGAGTGGTTCGCATCTCCCTGCAGCTGAAGTCAGAAGCATCTGCGAACGACAAGCAGGTGAATTACTGAACGCTTTTATTCCTCATCCTTCAGAAAACACTTTCGTTTTTTTTTCTGGTTTTGCAGCTGATGGCTACCTCTGAGCTAGACACAAACTAGGCAACTTGAACGGAAGCTTTTGGGAAGAGTTTCTCCAATGGTTCACTCAGGCAGCTTCTGCATTTGGCTGCTCCAGCTATGAGGCCCTTAAATAACTCCACATGAGCCTGCAGTGTGCATGAAGCTCAACCTGAGGCTGCAGTGTGAGTGCAGCCCAGACAGCAACTGTGTGCTGGGCTGCAGCAAGAGCAGTGTGGGCAGCAGGGCAAGGGAGGGGATTCTGCCCCTTGGCTCTGCTCTCCTCAGACCCCAGCTGCAGTCCTGGGGGCAGTTCTGGAGCCCCCAGCACAGGAAGGCCATGGAAGTGTTGGAGTGGGTCCGGAGGAGGCCAGCAAGATGCTGAGAGGGCTGCAGTAGCTCTGCTGTGAGGACAGGCTGAGAGAGTTGGGGCTCTGCAGCCTGCAGAGGAGAAGGCTTCCAGGAGAGCTTGGAGTGGCCTTGCAGGATCTGAAGGGGGCTGCAGGAAGGCTGAGGAGGGACTATTGACAAGGGCTTGGAATGGCAGGACAAGGGCAATGGGTTTGAACTGGCAGAGGGGAGATTGAAAGTGGATGTGAGGAGGAAGTTGTTTGCAGTGAGGGTGGTGAGACACTGGCACAGGTTGCCCAGGGAGGTTGTGGCTGCTCCCTCTCTGGAGATGTTCAAAGCCAGGTTGGACAAGCCCTTGAGTGACCTGTACTAGTGGGAGGTGTCCCTGCCTATGGCAGGGGGTTGGAACTGGATGATCCTTGAGGTCCCTTCCAACCTTACCATTCTATGATTCTATAACAATGTAGAAACTGGTGAATAAAACCTTTCTCTTGCCACTAGGTAAATACCATGTAAGGGTTTTTGCAGGGGGGCAGTAGGGCTTCTGAAGTGTAGCCCCAGAAGCAGCAGTTACTTCAGGGGAAATTCTGATAGGATTCTCCTGGGTTCATTTACTCATGGGCAAACCTATTACTCTAGTTTACCCTTACTGACTTCATAGGCTGACTCCAAATTGAAATTCTTTTGCAACAAAGAAGGTGTTCCTGAGATGATTTTTAACTAGCATAATGTGTTCCAAGTATAGGGAACAGCAGTGCTAAGGAATTCCCACTCTTCAGGACTAGGTTTTCCCAACTTACTGCTCTCTGTGGTTCTCCCACATGTCCTACATAATTTCCTTCAAACAGCTAGAGGCATCTTCTGGCTGTTCTATAGTTTGTTTGTTTTTTTTTTCTCTCCAGAATGGATAGCTATAGGCAAAAGAAACGCCTATTAGGAAACAGAAGATTTGTTAACATTTAAGGATTCAGAAAAACTTTCCAACTATTGGAACACATTTTTTTCTGAAAGCATCTCCTTTGCCCAGTGATGTGCTTGGTTAATTGACTCATTTGGGAGACAAAAGAGTTTGATTTTTGAAGGTGTTTATCAAAGAACTTGATCTTGCTACACATGTTCTTCTCTTAGTCAAAAGGATTAATTTTTAACTGGTGTGGAAAGCCTCAGAGGTCAGCTTGCAGATGGCAGGCTGTGTCTTTAGGCTCATTTTCCTCGCTGCACACAAGGTGGTTTCCTCCTTAGTACATCAAAAGAGAACTCTGACTCTGGGCATTGGTGACAGAACAATATTGGTGCACACATTCTATGGTTTTGGGGTTTTTTTTCCTGTGAAATGCAGAACCATGATTTTCAGTGCTCAGGTTGATGTTTACCAAAGCACAGCTAGCAAGATTTCATTTAAAAAAAACAACAACAAGTTTTAAGGAGAGCATTAATGAAATGAAATGACCCTTGTCACAATACCATGCCAACAAGGCTGACAGTGGGACTTCATGCACACTTAGCCCAATCTTCCCAAGGTCTCTAAGCAGTTAAGAAAATGATGTCTGTGAAAAACAGTGCTCTGGATCAGGGGTACAGCAGATAGGACATATAATCACATGTCTGCTGCCTCAGCTTTGTAGGTTTCTTTTCTGTGCATATGTGTCCTGCTCTGTATGGAGGTAGGTTTCACATACTGCAAAAGTAGTCATGCCTGGTGCAATGTCATCTGTCCTGGGAAGGGGAAGCCACTTTGGAGATTCATGTTGATTCCCTGTGTTGAACATGTTAAAACAAGTATGCAAGAGCATTGCATATGTTGAGTAACTGCCCAGCATCCTTTCCACTCTTTCTTTCTTAGGTAACTATCCTACCCACTTCTAAACATATGCATGCATCAGTGGGACTAATTCCCCTCAGCTGGTATGATGAGACTAACTCCCCTCAGTTCTTATCATAGGACTAACTCCCCTCAGTTCTTATCATAGGACTAACTCCCCTCAGTTCATATCATAGGACTAACTCCCCTCAGTTGGTATCACGAGACTAACTCCCCTCAGTTCTTATCATAGGACTAATTCCCTTCAGTTGGTATCATGAGACTAACTCCCCTCAGTTCATATCATAGGACTAACTCCCCTCAGTTCATATCATAGGACTAACTCCCCTCAGTTGGTATCACGAGACTAACTCCCCTCAGTTCTTATCATAGGACTAATTCCCTTCAGTTGGTATCATGAGACTAACTCCCCTCAGTTCATATCATAGGACTAACTCCCCTCAGTTCATATCATAGGACTAACTCCCCTCAGTTGGTATCACGAGACTAACTCCCCTCAGTTCTTATCATAGGACTAATTCCCTTCAGTTGGTATCATGAGACTAACTCCCCTCAGTTCATATCATAGGACTAACTCCCCTCAGTTCATATCATAGGACTAACTCCCCTCAGTTGGTATCACGAGACTAACTCCCCTCAGTTCTTATCATAGGACTAATTCCCTTCAGTTGGTATCATGAGACTAACTCCCCTCAGTTCATATCATAGGACTAACTCCCCTCAGTTCATATCATAGGACTAACTCCCCTCAGTTGGTATCACGAGACTAACTCCCCTCAGTTCTTATCATAGGACTAATTCCCTTCAGTTGGTATCATGAGACTAACTCCCCTCAGTTCATATCATAGGACTAACTCCCCTCAGTTCATATCATAGGACTAACTCCCCTCAGTTCATATCATAGGACTAATTCCCCTCAGTTGGTATCATGAGACTAACTCCCCTCAGTTCATATCATAGGACTAACTCCCCTCAGTTGGTATCACGAGACTAACTCCCCTCAGTTCATATCATAGGATAAACTCCCCTCAGTTGATATCAGAGTAGTAAGAGGCTAAAAAATATGAAGTATTTCAGATATAACAACAAAACCAACCTGCTTGGACCTGGTGGTTGGTGATTCTGCCTGTGAAAAGTGGAGCACTTCCCTTTTTAGGGCTTTAAGACCCTATTAAACTTACAAATGTACTCTCAGCAACTTCAGATTTTTTTTTCTTTTGAAGTATTGTTAATGCTATGGTTTTAAACAACTTAAATGATAGCTGCAGCAGAACACAATTCCCTTGCAGTTGTTACCAGAAAGGCTGGCTCAGATTTACAACACACAATGGAAACTGATGGTAACATTCCACACCTCTGCAATAATAAAATCTCTTCCAATTCACCTGGACATGTATTCCCCCTAGGAGTGCTTCAGCTGTGCATAGCAGCTTTCCTGGCTGCTGGAATCTGGCTGAAAAGCTGTTTGTTGACAAAAGGGCAATAAGCAGCACATCTCTCTCACCTAGCTGAATGCAACCTGTGTTGATTGTTACAGTGGGACTCTTAAGAGTTTATATTATTAAGAGTTTATATTAATTATCTCCACTGTCAACTCAGTGGCTCATGCTAACATCAAAGAGAGAAAGCTGACCTGTGATACTTCCTCACAGTGCTTACAAGACAGAGAAATTGAAGACACATCTTCTACAGCTTTAATGTAGTGGACTTGTGTCAGCAGAGAGCAGCTGCACAGAATAGGATGCCCATTGTAAGACTGAAGGATTACTCAAGAGACAGACCACATTTTTCATCAGCAGACTCTGGTATATCCCTTCTCACATTTACACTGAGACTTCTTCAACAGTAGATGTAAATCCTTATCTCTTACAGCACTAAGACCACAACTGAAAGTTTTAATAGACAAACATACACCAGGTGTAATTATTTTTATATAAACTGGCTGCCAGGGGTCCAAGATAGCAATAATTACGTTGTTTTTCTTACCATTAGAGTCTGGAGCTTGTTGTATGTGTCTTCCTCCATGCTTTGCCTGGTTCATTGTGTTGTTGCTGAAGGTCTGCTCCATTGGTGGTTCTGTATTTTCAGTGATCTCAGGGATGATTTCTGTAGCATCATTTTTAAACATCTGCCACCCTTCCACGGATTGAAATGCAATTTGTATTAAGACACAGAGAGAGCACACAGCCCAAGAGATCTGCATGGTGGCAGCTCAGAGATCAGCTTTTCAGCACCCTGACAGTCTCAGATCCCAGGCAAAGGCACATTATTCCCCTTTTTAAAATCCTTTTTAGAACTAAGCTAGCCAATGGCTACACAAAGTGGGAAGGGCCAAACAACATCTCATTCATCTCAGCTTTTGTCAGAGTGGAATAAACTGGATGTGTGGGGGTGGGTGATGATATTCTACAATTTCTGAGTAAAAACTTCTCAGATGTGCTTCATTTTTGTGCCTGGCAACAACGGTGATTGACAAGACTAGGATGAATTACAACCTGACAAGTCCTCCTGCTTCTACTTCTATATTTGAATCTTTCACTATTGTCTTTTTTCAAAGGTTCCTCAGAGTTTTTATTTTTATGGTTGTTTTTTTTTTTNCTGCAGGCAAATGATGGGGAGGGGGGAATGGGGGAGAAGGAGTGGCAGCTTTTTTTTCACCTTTACTAAACAAGGAGCTCTGCTTTTTGTTTCACAGATGTACTTAAAGAAACAAGAAAGAGCTGCTTTTCAAAATGAGCAGTTGTTTTGCTTGATTTTTCACTCAGAAATATGCTATAAACAGCCAGGATGTTGTACATCAAAGAAATGAGAATTGATGACCTTATGTCTAGGGCATTTATGCCCAAAATGGATTTGTGTGTTATGTATTAAAAAGCTCATCTATGGCATTCTTCTTCCTTGTAGAAATGACAGTGGTGACAGCTGCTTCATTTGTCTGAAGTCCATGTACACTTTCAAGCTATTTGCAGATGATGTCAGGTTAAATACATTCACTGGAAAGCATCCCAGCTTTTAGTCAGGTTAGGTATTACACTGAGGTCATCACTGCTATTGAAAGCAAAATTCACTTGGAGCAAGAGAGGGACATGCATGTGTGTAACTGCAGTGTACCCATCCTCATGAATTCAGAAGAGACTGAATTGATTCATTGCCTTACTTTTCCTTCCTGCTGGAAGCCTCACTGCCTAAGGCTTGCATTCCATTCTGACAGTTCCCCTGACCTGACACAGAAAACAAAACGTGCCTGGTGCTCACTGTGCAACTGTCTCTGTCCACATCTGGGCTCAGAGTGTTCTGTTGGGTCTCCAGACCCTGAGACACATGTGTGCAGTTCAAGCTTATCTGTGGACAACAACTCATAATTTACATGCTGCCCAGGAATTCAGCTCCTGACATGTTCAGGAAGATTGTTTGCTTCTCAAACAGTTCTTTTCCTAAGGTGCTGCTAAGCCACCCATGTCCAAGCAACCTCCATCTGCCTCCTAAGAAGTTTGTTGGTTCACATACTACCTTGAGAATGCTGTGATCTCCAAGTAGGTAAGACCAAATGGCATCTTAGTACTCTCCCACCAGCAAATGCTCTGAGAAAAACCTAGTGGCTGCCAGTTTCAGTGATAAGAATACATCAGATCCATACAATTGCTCAGTGGTGGAATGATGACAGCCTAGTGAAGAATAGTAAGCCTACAGCTCCATCTGGTGAGTCAGCTGGCCAGCAACCTTGGCACACTGGAATTAAGTGTAAGAAAACCCCTCAACACTTCATTTCCAGGCTTAATTTGTAGAAGAGACAAAATAAACAGGATTCTGACCCTCACAAAACAAATCCTTACGAGATACCTCTCAAACCTGTTCACTTTTATTCATTGGCAAAGCTAATTTTAGCAGAAACCTCTGTGCTGTACTAAGTGGAAGTCCACTAGATAGTCCCTCTGTGCTGAAACACATGAACAGAACATGTGTTATAGCACATGAACAGAATTAATTTTAAAAGAAGGAAAAAAAAATATCCTGCTACTGGTTCTAGCACCAGAAATTTCATTAGTTCTGGCTGACAGAAGATGGTTTGATGAAAAAATATTTAACTGATGAATACAACTGTTGAAATTTGCTCAATGGGAGGAAGCTGCATTTGACACAAGTCTTCCAATTCAGAGAGCATGTAGTGGTCTTATACATTGTGCTTTTCAGCTTCAAAGGCTTTTATGATGATAAATTCTTTCTGACATCACTGAGAGGTAAGCCAGGCATACTCATATAGGAGAAAAATGTGTCCAATACTGTAGAATGGGAAGGTTGGAAGGGACCTCGAGGATCATCCAGTTCCAACCCCCTGCCATAGGCAGGGACACCTCCCACTAGCACAGGTCACTCAAGGCCTCATCCCANGGCTGCAGAGCCCCAACTCTCTCAGCCTGTCCTCACAGCAGAGCTGCTGCAGCCCTCTCAGCATCTTGCTGGCCTCCTCTGCACTGGCTCCAACACTTCCATGTCCTTCCTGTGCTGGGGGCTCCAGAACTGCCCCCAGGACTGCAGCTGGGGTCTGAGGAGAGCAGAGCCAAGGGGCAGAATCCCCTCCCTTGCCCTGCTGCCCACACTGCTCTTGCTGCAGCCCAGCACACAGTTGCTGTCTGGGCTGCACTCACACTGCAACAGAGGCTACTAACAGAGGCTCAACATCCAAAAATGGAATTCAAGTAAAACATAACTGTGGCTCCCAGTCCTGTATTTGGATGCTCTCAGTTGTAACTTTGAAACAACTTCATAGAAAGTTCACTTTTCAGCAGTAACACCCTGCAGCAGTCTTTCTCAAAGTCTTTTATGTCAGGACTCATGGGGCAGAGCAGCATGCTAGATGCAACACTTGCAGTTTCAGCTGCAGCACCAAAGGATGAAAAGCACCCAGAAAATGTTATTTTCCCTTTGAAACAGTTTTCAGTTACAGATATCTCTCCTCTATTTATGCAAAGATTTAGTTCAGCATGAGTAGAAGGTGAATTTAGTTTTACAAACATCTTCTCTATCTGGACTTTGTTCCTTGCTATAAAATGCTAACAGCTTTTAGCCTCCACTTTTCTTTCCCCCCTTTTTGACCTCACTCTTTAAGTACAAACTCCTCAAGCTGCTGCTCCTTCTTTCATGGTACAGGATTTTGCATGGTAGATTTCCTTGTTCTCAGTTTTACTGATATCCCATCCCTTCTCCAGACTGCTACCTACACAGAAACTACTCCATCACTATTCATGACAAATATATTAATGTGAAATCCCAATCATTATTTTGGACATAAAGAAGCTTTCTGGGCCTCCCCAGCTCAAGAAGGACAGGCAGCTGCTTGAGACAGTCCAGCACACAGCCACAAAAATGATTAAGGAAGTTGAATATCTTCCTTATGAGGAGAGCCTGAGGGAGCTTGGGGTTTTTTAGCTTGGAAAGGAGGAGACTAAGGAGTGACTTCATTCATGTTTATAAATATGTAAAGGGTGAGTGCCAGGAGGCTGGAGCCAGGCTCTGCTGGGGGATGCCCAGTGACAGGACAAGGGGCACTGGCTGGAACTTGAGGCACAGGAGGAACCTGAGGAGGATGTTTTTTTTCCGCTGTGAGGGTGACAGAGCCCTGGAACAGGCTGCCCAGGGATGCTGTGGAGTCTTCCTCTCTGGAGATATTCAAGAACCATCTGGATGCATTCCAGTGTGATCTGCTCGGGCTGATCCTGCTCTGGCAGGGGGGCTGGACCAGATGATCTTTCAAGGTCCTTCCCAGCCCCTGACATTCTATGATTCTAAGAGGTTTCAACTCCAAAAATGTAGTGTTGCTACTTGTAACAAAGAATGATTTTAAAAAATATCTTCCCCACTTAGCATGCTTGTGAGGAACATCTCACAGCAAAGGACAAGGATGCAGTAAATTCAGAACAAAAAGTATTTCTTCCAACACTTTCTCAATTTTCTATTACTTAAAAAAAAAGAGAAAGCTCTCATTCCTGTGAAGTTTTTCCTTCTCCAATGAAAAAAAGAAATTTTAAAGTATATAGCATATAATTAACAATGAGAAACCTAGCAGCTCTTCTTGGCCAAACAGGCAGAGGAATTTGCAACATTACTGTACTTGAACAGCAAGGGAAGCCTAAAAGATGAAGGATAAGATCCAGTACTGGAGCAGTGTTCTCACATTCTCACTATTTTTAGCCTCCTCTAGAAGTAGAGCTAAAAATGGTTTCCAGACTGAGTCATCTATCAGTAACTTGTAACAGGCTATACCATCTTAAGAGTTCAACTTTAAAAATCAGTTCAGAGCATTGCCTTATTTATTCCTCTCCACTCTTACATTAAGTAAGACATCAACAAAGTATTTGTTGAATCAGTTTTGTTACACTGAGATAAACAGGCCTGGGTACCAATGAAGTTACCACCAGATGTAAGCAGTGTCCTAGGAGTTAAAAGTAAAAGGCTATCTTGAATGCAGGAACAAATTCTTGTATATCTTGATTTGTTGCTATGTCTGGATACTGATAAATGCAAAACCATCACCATAAGATAAACAGACTCACTTTTAATAAGCCATTAAGGATTTAATCTTAACAAGTGCTAGCCTTCATTTGCAATGACTCCTTTAATCTGTATGTCAAACAGAGTCAATACATTATTTATTTTAATAGGAAGGAAATGTTTCCTGCTCTGTGTGGGATATAACAATGTGCATTTCCCTTTAATGATACCATGCAAGCAATCCAAGAGCATACTTCTGCAAACTGCATTGCAAGCATACCTGTGCTGCCCTTCTGAAGTAATCTGCATGTGCTCACTCCATCCTGTTCACAGTGACAGTAAAGGGAGAGAGACACTGCAACTCAAAACAAGCCTCAGAAGGCATCATATTCTGACACTTACAACTTGATCACACATCCATTACAAGCACTCCTAAAATCAGACATTATTTCTTCCTTGATACTATTTTTTTACCTCAATATTTGCTCTTGACATTTTTTTTTTTTTCTGGTATGACTTGAAAACAGAGGTAAAAGAGCATTTAATGTCAGGGTATTTCATGCCAATTACAACAGCAAGAGGTACAAATATTCTTGGAAATAGTGTGCACCAAGACTGGGATCTGAATGGCTTTACAACCAGAGTGTATTGCATAAATTCACACTAAACACAACACTGCAGTGTTACAGGTGAGTGCATCTGAGCATTTGTAGCTATGTTTCTCTATCCCTTGAAGCTCAAACACTCAGAGTTTAGGCACCTGTGTGCATGAAAAGGAAGCTGTAGAAAGTACTCCAATTAAGAGTGATCTAATGTGATGTGTTGGGGGGGGTCTAAGAAAATGATGCTCTGACAGCATACAAGACAAGGTTTAAATGAATCACACTCATGCCAACCTAAACCACATATGCTATGGAGTCTGCAGGGGGCTCTGAAACACCTGAAGACAGCTGTTACCCCTGGAGTTATCCCCCCTGAAAACACCTCTTTATTGCAGCAGCTCTGAATAGTAACAATTTGATGCCACCTGGAAAGACAGACACAGAACTCGAGGAAGGTAATTTCATTAGACAAAAGAAGGAATTCTGTCTCTCTTCCACGATGCGATTTAGCTCAGTTGGGGTTTGGGAATCTAAACCTCCTAAGATGTCCTCTGCCGCTTTCAGAAATTTCAAAGAATACAGTGGTGCTCTGTTCTAGGGCTTCAGTTTGCCCTCCTTCACTAACTGCTCATTGAGCTGGCAAAGCTGCCTTAGGAAGCCATCATTGGGGCCTATCTCTCGCTTCTGCCGGACAGTGCTCAGTGCAGACCTGACATCCATCTTCTGGCGAAGCATGAGGTAGGCAATGACCAGGGTAGGAGAACGGCTGTAGCCCTCACGGCAGTGCACAAACACTTGTCCTGCAGGGAAGACAGGTTTGAGAGTTTGAGTTATACTGAGCCTGAGTTTGAAAAGCAGCACCTAACAGCTGGGATATGAAGGGGACTTCTGAATGCTGCGGAAGAAGTGTAGGACTTAGAAGAAAGCTGCTGCCACTCTGCGAGTAGCTACACAGTTTATCACCAAGGGTGTGCTGGTTTGAGGCTAATTGGAACATTTTAATAGAGAAAATTATATTATAGGCTGTGAAAGGAAAACAGTGGTGATGTCTGCTTCACTCAGAGGCTTGCTGAGATGTTTAAGAAAAGAATACAAAACAAAGATAAGACACTTGGGCTCAGACAATCTCAGGCTGTCTGGCTTCTGGCCTCCTCCTCTCTGCCAAGTAACCTCACTAACCACTTTCCTTCTAATCCCCCTGGCCAATCCTCCAAACTCACCTTGAGCATAAGGCAAACCTTGGGGTAACGTATAGAGGTGGGGAGAAGGTGGAAGGGTGGTTGGGAGCCCCTCCTGGGGCCTCTGATTTCTGGGAGGGGAGTTGTGTTTCTGTATTACTCTTAACTCTGTAACTATTCCTGTCTATTGTGTCTATATCTGCTTGTACATTGTGCTGAGCTGTAAATAGAGCTTCAGTCCTTAACTTCCAGCTGGCTGAGTCTAGGCTGGGAGATTTTACAAAGAGTGAGGGGGCAGGGAACTCCCAAACCATCACAAAGGGTAATGCAGAAAGAAGATTGTCTGTCAAAAATTCCCACTAACTCAGATTTGCTACTACATTACACAGACTCAAGCTGTGTCTATGTACTACACATCTGCAGTCTTTTGTGGTTTAGAGTAAGCCCTGCCCCTAAAGCCAACCAGTGCCAAAGAGCACAAATAAATGATGCAAAGTTTAAAATACACTGAAGACAGAGAAATACACTTGGATGTCACACACTGCATCTCTTCAAAGACATCCAGTCTGCACTGCTGCCATTCCCTATGCTAACTCCCTATGCTTCCAGCTAACTGATCAGGGAATTCATTCTGCACTCCTGCTGGGTTGTACTGAGTTTGTGTGGCAAAGTTTGGAAGTGGGCTACAGTGATGGCTTCTGTGAGAAGATGCCAGAAGCTTCCCTCATGTCTGTTATAACCAGTGCCAGATAGCCAGATGGACCTGCCACTGGCCAAACCTGGGCCCAACAGCAGCAATGGTAGCCTCTATGTTAACATAAGAATGGGATTAAAAAACCTGCTGCTAAACAGGATCTGGGAGAGAGGAGTGAGAATATGTGAGTGAAACAACTCTGCAGACACCAAGGACTGGGAGAAGGTGCTCCAGGTGTTGGAGCAGAGATTCCCTGGCTGCCTGTGGTGAAGACCATGATAAGGCAGGCTGTTCCCCTACAGCCACTGGAGCCTAATGGTGGAGCAGATATCCATATGCAGCCTGTGGAGGACCCCACACTGGAGCCAGTGGATGTGTTTGAAGAAGGCTGTTATACTGTGGGAAGCCCATGCTGGAGCAGGTTCCCTGGAAGGACCTGTGGAACTATAAAGAGGAGCCCATGCTGGAGCAGGTTCCCTGGAAGGACCTGTGGAACTATAAAGAGGAGCCCATGCTGGAGCAGGTTTGCTAGCAGGACTTGTGACCTCATGGGGGAGCCATGCTGGAGCAATCTGTTCTTGAAGGACTACATCTCATGGAAATATCCCATGCTAGAGTAGTTCATAAAGAACTGCTGGGAAACACCCATGCTGGAGAAGCTCATGGAGTACCTCTTGCAAGTGGGATGTCACACTGGAGCAGGGGAAAAGAGGAGGAAGGAGTATTAAAGACAATGTGTGATCAACTGACTGCAATCTCCATTCCCTGTCCTCTTGTGCTGCTCAGGGGTAGGAAGCAGAGAAAATCAAAACTGAAGCTAAACCTGGACGGGAGAGGTGGGCAGAAGATGTTTTCAGGTTTGGATTTATTTCTCATTATCCTGCTCTGATTTGAGTCTCTTTTGCCTACAACAAAGAGCAGGGTGAGCAGTTGGACTCAGTGATCCCAAGGGTCTTTGCTGACCCAAATGTGCCTGTGATTCTGTGATAATTGGTGAGTGATCTTATCTTTATTTTGACCCATGAGGTTTTTATTGTTTTATTTCTCCCCATGTCCATCTGAAGATGGGGGGTGATAGAGTAGTTTGGTGGGCACCTGGCAAGCAGCCAAGGTTAACCCATTGCATGGGTAAATCCTATAGCCAACACTAATAAAGCAGGCTACTGCTGCCTGTGAGAAGTCTTAACTCAATTTTAGTGCTTCTCAGTTGCTTCCTCTTTGACCTGCTTTACCAGACACAAAAACTTTTCTCTTCCCAAATGCAGTGGTAGCCTCAGGCTACTCTCCAGAGTAAATTTTTTTTCTAAGGCAAGAGAGCAGTTGAACCACACACACACATTTTCATCATAACCACAACTTGCTTTGAGCCATAGCAACAGAAAGCCTATAACCACATTTGCCTTCAGCTGCAGAGGCTTCTCAGTTCAAGGCAAATTTCTAAAAGACCTAAAACAATTAGTTTTCAACATCTGGGAGTCTGAAGCCACAAATCAGCAACATTTAGAGAGTCTTGATCATATATATGGAAGATAAGTGACTTCCTCTCTGCAAATGATCAGAGGCAAAAGTGTTTATAGACTTTGAGAAAAGCAGACCTAAGAGTGGGCTTCCAGGCCTTTGACATACCAGGCCTGCCTTCCAGAACTTCCTGCAACTACTACATTAAAATGGCATTGAAGGATTTTTTGCTGCATCCCTCTTCACTGTCCTTACTCTATACTTCAGTGTCAAGCAGAAGGATAAAATTTCCATAGCAAGTTAATTTTAAAACTGGCTCCAACATCACCCAGCTCCTCTTTGTTTACCACAGTAAGAAAACAGTGGCAGGCTTGCTAAGGCTGAAAGAATCAGGAAACAGAACTGCTGCTGTGATTTGAGACTGACTCTGCAGCTGTTTATAGGGAAAGCCATGGCACAGCTGGCACTGTTACACTCTCCTTTCCTACTGCAAACAAATTGCTAAGAAACACATGCAGCACACAGAAAATATGCTAGGAGGATATTTCAGTTTGCCTTACCATCCTTCTGGGCAAGAGCTTTCTCAATAAAATCAGCTGCCTCCTCAAAGTAGCGACTGAGGTTAAATTCGGGTGTATCGTTAGCTTTAATGCCATGGTATCTGATGCCTGTGCCTTCGTAGAACTCTGCATTAGTGTTCACATGCATGAATGACTTCCCCTCTGCTGCATTCAGAACATGGGTTATCCCCAGATGCTGCAGCCTCATAATGTTCTTGGCTATGAACCTGCACGGTAAAGAGAGTCAAGAAAACAATTAGAACTCGATGAATCCATCATTTATGATGTCCACTGAAAGTACTGTTAACCAAACCCTTTGATTTCTCTATGAAGAGATGTTAATATACTTTATCCAGAAGTGAATAAAGTATAGATCAAAAATTCACAGCAATGTTTAGAGCCATGGCCACTATGCAGGCATGAGGGCATGCTACTGTCTTGGCTGACAACCGCACAGAGCACATGTGAAACTTCACCTGCTAGACCCTGCTATGGCATAGAAGTGTAACTCTTTCTGAATATAAAATACTGGAGATAGCAAAAAACCCCAGGACAGTCACTCTAAGATTAACTGCCATCTACCTAAGATAATTTAAAACTCAATTATAAAAAGCCTCTACCTCAGGCACCAGTGTTGCAGGGCCAGGTAAGCAGCACTCACTACTTGAGGAGATGGTCCAGAGAAACAGGCATTTCAGGGGGCAGTTTCAACCACTGTGAGACAGCACTGGCTCACCCTCATGCCACAGGAAGATGGGAAGTAACTGTGAGTAAATGTTCCTGCATCTTCAAAGGTCTCATCTAAAAACTCCTGTCTTGGTGTTGTTTGACATCTTTGAAGTCACAGAAAGATCTGGCAAAGCTATCCAAAGGTCAGCAACAGAGTGATACAATTCAGTCTTTGTTACTTTAGTTCCACCACGAGAATTAAATTTTTGAGTGTCTTAGCTGAAATCAGTATTCAAATGGAAAAGAATCCAGATGAGTGGTGTTTAAGATGCTTAAGAAAGCATTCAGTACTTTCAGGGCAGCTCAGTCCTTTCCAACTCCTCAGTTCTGGCAAATAATTGTAGCTCACAATTTTCATATCATCCAAGGCTATATGAACATCTAGAGCATTCCTTTTCTCCCAATGACTCTTCACCCCATAAACTGTAGTGTAAGCTGATGAATCCTTATGAAGCTTTTACATTTTCTGATGTCTGTGCCAAGTAACTATGTCAATGAGCCAAATATTTGTAAAGACTTCATTACCCAAACAAATGTTGACAGATTTTCCATCTGGCAGGACATCATCTGTGCCAGGGGACAAGTAGCAGTGCCTGGGGAATTCTGCTTGCAACACAGAAGTAAATCCTACAGTGCAAGGCCAAAACAAAAATATGTCAATTCAGCTGTGAGTTCCTGTGCTTAGTGGGGTGAGGACATGGTTTAAATAATAGTTTATCAATAAGTGTATATCTGATAGTGGTCAGGATCAACAGCAACTTGTGTTCTGGAACCGTGGTTGAATCTGACAACCCAGACTGTCTCCCTTGGAGGCAAACTCATTCCCAGTGAAAGATCTGTGGAGATTTTAATAGATGGGTTTCTTACCCAGCTAGAGGTGAAAACCAGAGTATTTGTATGCCATGTTTTCTCCCTTTACAAACACTCCTTGGATCTCTCCCATCCATAACATTTCATTCCAGCTGCATCATGTTCAGTGTGAAAATGTAGCTCCTGCTCCACTTCCTTCCTAGGCTTCCCTACGGCCCAGTGCAAAGCACTGAACAACTTTGTGCAACTGAGTTCTGAAGTGAGAGACAGTCAGATGCACTGTACAAAGACAGCTTCAAATATGAGATGTACTCCAAGATGTGCATGGATGCTAGAACAAGACAGGCTAGTGAACTGCAAATACAGGTCCCAAAAAAAGCTTTGGCTTATTTCCTGCACATGGTAGTAAAAGCTTTACTGAGACCTTGCACACTGTTGGACCCACTTATGCACAAAGCCTGAGAGGTTGAGTGCAAAAGAGGTTCACTTACAGTTTGTAGGAGGAGGAGTCAAGTCAGAAAAACATATCTCTCTTCAGCCTTCTTTACACAAGGGAAGTACAGAAGAGGGACATGCAGCTGGAAATGGCATGAGACGAGATCTGCACAACTGCAAATTCATAGAATGCACTGGATTGGAAGAGACCTCTAGAGTTCATCTAGTCCAACCCACCTGGAGTAAGCAGAGACATCCCCAACTAGATCAGATTGCTCAGAACCCCATCAAGCCTGACTTTGAATGCCTTCAGGGATGGGGCCTCCACCACCACCCTGGGCAGCACACTCCAGTGTTCCAACACCCTCACAGTAAAGAATTTCCTCCCAAGGTGCAGTCTAAATCTGGCCTGCTCTAGTTCAAAACCATTGCCCCTTATCCTAGTGCTACATGCATTGGTAAACATTCCCTACCCAGCTTTTTGTAGGCCCCTTCAAGGTACTGGGAGGCTGTTATAAGGTCTTTCCAGAGCCTTCTTCAGGCTGAACAAGCCCAGTTTGCTCAGCCTCTCTTCACATGAGAGGTGCTCTTGCCCACTGATCATCGTTGTGGCTCTCCTATGGACCCTGTTCAGCAGATCCACATCCTCCAGAGCTAGACACAGTATTCCAGGTGGGATTTCACCAGAGCAGAGTGGCAGAATCATTCTTCCAGACTGGTAACTAACATAGCAAATGCTACTTATAATGCAGTATACCACAACCCAACTTGATTGGAAAAATAAAATCCACTTAGGAATTAGTATTATTTCCAGTTTGAGAATATTAAAGTCCACTGACTGAATCTTAATATTCATCCATTCAGCTACACCTCAGCATTATCTTAACTCTCTGTGTATGTTTCAAAGATAGTATTGCCTACTAAGTCTTCATAAAATATGCTTTCTGTTCCCACTGCGAGCTTTTCCAGCACACAAAATTATTTCTCACCTCGAGCTGTCCTTCACAAATCTTCACTAACCTCTTAAAAACACTGACAGTAGAACTGCATTTTGTCTGTTAGTCCAGCTAAAGGAAACTGTTCTTACAGTAAAAACTGCACTGGTGCTCCAGGTTATTTCCAATGGTCAATTATTATGATGTCAAAGCACTCCGCAGGGGTAAAGCTTTCCACTAGACAGATTATTTTCCACCTTGCAATTCTCACCTGCATTCCCTGTTCCTTAGACAACCCTGCACGTGAAGTCCATGTTGTATAATTAAAGTCAATTAGTGAACAATGAAAGCTGTTCTGTACTAGTTATCTTCACAGAACTATCAACTGCACAAATCACTTTGCAGGCTATTATGTAATTCCTTCCAGGCCAGATTGGCCACTGAGATAATTTTGGTCTTATCTCTAGATGCACATGCCCTGCATCAACTGGCAGTGACACACATAACTTGCCTTGGCTTAGGTTAATGAAAACCTGTGGGTTTGACTTCTATTGCTTTAGGATTTACAAGGATTTAGCACACATATGCATCAAAAAGTCCCAAATTTTCACAGATAAAAAGTGGACAAAGATGGGTAAAAAAGGGGAAAGGAATCAGCAGGGTATGGTAGAACAGGAATGGTTGAATTGTAATCTTGGTGCAAATAAATATCATGCAACTGAGGAAACAACTCTGAACTCTTCTCCCCATTTAAGGGCTTTTATCATAGCCATATCCATACTCTTCTGCCTCCCATCTTAAGTACTTAAGATGAATAATTAGGATGAGGTCTTTTAGTGCATAAAATGCAAAAATACTCATCTGACTAGCCACAGGCAGGGGAGGTGACTTCTGTTAAAGCTCTGCTATCCTTAGGTCGTTTTGCACATGGTTAAAGCAAGATCTAATACCTGTATTGCTACTTTGTCATGTTCCAGCTTATTCCACTCATCTGGCACAGAGTTATTGCAGCACTGCTGCCAGCAGGCTCCTGCAGATCACACGGTACATACACCTCATGGCATCTTGTCTCTCCTCCCTGTTCCGTGTGGCAACTTGCCAGGAGGAAACAGCAGGAGAAAGGAAAAATAAAACACCTCTGGTGCAACCGAGAGCTTCGTTCTTAAGCAACTGAGTCAGTTCTAACCTTGTCTCTATTTTAGCTTAGGTTTGGGACTCCAACGAGACACCGAATATTTCAGATGTCATTTACGAGCTGTGCCTCGTCATGTGCCGTGTCGGGCACCGGCAGCAGGCTGCCTGCTCGCTAGGCCTCGCCGCCCCGGGGCCTCCCGGCCGACAGCTCGAGGCCTTCGGGCAGCACAGCCCAGGCCAGGCTCCGCAGGGCCTCCCGGGGCCCGCACGGATCGCGCCTGGATTCGTTCGGGTGGGCTGCCCAGGGAACCTGCAGCGCCGCACGGCCTGCCCGCGCCGCTGGCTCCGGCGCGCTCCGGTCCGAGGCTGCGGAACCTCCTCCCCCGCGGCCGCCCGCGCGGCCCCGCGCGCGCACTCACGCGTTGCCCACGTGGATGCGCGGCACCACCTCGTTGCTGTGCGCGCTCGG
>VWYK01048927.1:0-14914 GCA_013399775.1 Semnornis frantzii
CGGTATTGAGTGGATCAACCACAGCATGATACTAAGTGGGGAGTTTTTTATAATTGCTTTTAAAAAGTTTTTAAATTATCTGTTTCTTTGTTTGTTTATTGGGGTTTGGTTGTTGTTTGGGTTTTTTGTTTGGTTTGGTTTGGTCTTTTTTGTAATCTCTGTTCTGTATTGTCTCTATGCTCCTTTGTAAATCAATGTCTGTTTATTCCTTTCAAACACTAGAATTGGCTACCAAAACAGTTTAATGGGGATGCCAGAATTACCACTGCAGTATCTGTGATCACACATATGTATGTGTGTCTGTATAGATAGATAGATAAATAGCTAGACAGAAAGAATAATCGATTCATACCATACCAGTTTGGAAGACATGTGAAGGATTATTCGATCCAGCCTTTCCTGGGAAAAGCACCTTCTGTTTAACATGGCCTAGCGCCAGCATCCTGTCCACTTGCATCTTTGAAGTATTAAGTGCTGGGGATTCCAACAGATGAGTATCTATTGCAAAAGGTCGCTGAATGTGTGATCTGTGAGATTAGTGCTAATATCTGTGATTATTGGACTAGGAAAATTTCAGCACAGAATTATATACTACATTAAAATGGATGAAAATAGTTTGCCATTTCACCGTTGGAAGTGTTGAGGACTCAGCTCGTTACAAGGACAATGAATTGGTGCGTTGACGGATTTTTTTGTAAGATACTGTGCTTGTAGTTTGTCTTCACATCTCTGCACAATGTGGCAAGCTACCATTAAGTTTTGCAAACAAGCAAGTCTCATCTGTCTGCCCTGGTGAACAATGGAGATTATCTGATTAGTGTTTTTCACCACTAGATGTATTTTCTACACAGTTGTCTGCATTAATAGCTACTAAGCTGCCCCTGAAAATAAGGCTCCCTTCAAAATCCCCTTCCCATCAAAAATACATTATGGTTTTACAAATGTGGGAGGGGACACTGCTATACAAGGACATTTGCCTCAGGACATTCCTTTTAACGTTTCATTATTTTTGATAAATATAATTTTTCTGGGATAAAATATTAAAAATTATTTGCTCTATGCTACTTAAATATGGTGTAGGCTTATTTTTATCTGCAAACTAGTGGAAAAGGAAAAGAAGATTATGCTTACAGTAAAAAGACCTTTTTTTACTTACAGTAAAATTCCTAAAAGAAAAATACGAATCAAAGCATGAAGCAATGGCAGAATGTTTTATTTCATTGATATATATGCTGTCTTGCCTTACAAGCTTGCAGAATTTGGTATTTTAAAATCTTAAAAGGTCAAACATATGAAGTCTCTTGGGTAAAACATAAAAAGCTCAGTATTTAAATACCTTTAAAACAGTCGCTTGAGATAAAGTGTTTACCAGAACCAATAGATCTTGTGCAAATAACACTTTGTAAAATTACCTTATCTCCTGCTTGGGAGCAGTCATGTATTTTTCACTTCCTGGGAAAAGACTTCAGTTAAGCTTATCTTGCTCTTGCCTTCTGTCCAGATGAGAGGAGGGATTCTAATATAGCAGTTTATGGCCAAAGATGCCAGGGTTGTATGCTGTTAAGGGAACTATGAACCTGTTATGAATAGCCTTAAATTAACTAAAGGACAGATGCTCCACTGAAAAGGTTCTTGGAGGCTCACAAATGGATGAAGATTTAAACGCAGTGCATCACATAAAACAGCCCATTGGTGTAGCCAAGGTTTTATGAGCAGTGTGTTGCTATGACTGTCTCTAAGTCATCTTGTATTGCAGTGCAAACTGACTTTTATTCAGGTAAAACCAGAAAAAAATGCAGAAGGGTAAATAATATTTATGCATACATGTAGTTTAAACTGGCAGAGGGGAGATTCAGACTGGATGTCAGGAGGAAGTTCTTTACAGTGAGAGTGGTGAGACACTGGAACAGGTTGCCCAGGGAGGTTGTGGATGCTCCCTCTCTGGAGGTGTTCAAGGCCAGGTTGGATGAGACCTTGAGTGACCTACTCTAGTGGGAGGTGTCCCTGCCCATGGCAGGGGGTTGGAACTAGATGATCTTTGAGGTCCCTTCCAGTCTTACCATTCTATGATTTTATATATATATATGTATGTATGTATGTATGTAAACAGACACACAGTTGTATCATCTCTTGGATACATTACTGATTATACGTCACGGCAACATCCTAAGTCTTTTCCAAGATAAGACCAATACAGATTAGATGCCTTAACAGTTTTACCTCCGAATCACCATAAAATACTGACCTGGTAGTCTGAACTGAATGTGTTAGTTTGTAGATGAAATTTTGAGGAATTGACTTTGTCTCGTAACATTAATTTAAGTATGAGGACTATGCTTTCCTGAAAGCTGTCTTCTTTGAAAACTATTCCTTTTTTCTAAACTCAGAATATCCTGAATTTTAATAAAGATATGGATGCAACAAAGCTGTGGGGTTTTGGGGGTTTTTTGGGGGGGTTTGTGAGATTATGCTTTGAGAGGTTGAACTTTAGGTATTCAGAAGATTGAATTATTCTGTAATGTACTACAACTATCTGTTGTTTGCATGTAAGAGGAGAATGTTATGCTACTTTGGTTTAGTAATGATCCCGTAGAGTATTTTTAATTACTTTACAGCTTACACAGTCCAAAATACCTGCAGTTGTGTATGTTACTGTATGAATTTGGTATTTAAATAATTCCGTTGTACTTCATTTAAAGGTTTCTGTAGAGCAATTTTGCGACTGTAGAGGCTAAGGGAAAAACTGATCCCCCTCTACTTTTAGCATATGTATTTGATTTGGAGCTACTGAAATTGAAGTACAATATAAATAGTACATGTTTCAGGTTACTGATTGCATTTATTAGTTTGTAAACTAGGCATCATTATTAGAGATTTATGTAAATTTGGGTTCTTGCAGTCTTTTGTGTGAATCTTTTCTTTCTTCTCCTTTGAATACAAATTTATTGTTACTGAAATATTGTGATGATCAAACTTACTCCCACGTTTGGGTTTTTTTCCTTTAGAAGAGCATGGTTTCACTTGCAAAATAGAGTACAACTCCTAGCATGTTCTTCAGAGTTATGAGAACAGACTTTCCCTGGATTTGCCATATGACCAAATGCAAAATAATTAATTTTGATGAGTGGCTTACCTAAAATGTTTAAAATTGGATAAAACTCAAAGTGAGATAAGAGATTTTTAAATGGTGGATTTGTTTTGTATTCTTTAACAGATGACAGAAAATACTGTCTTTGCTCAGTTTATTTATACCATACTAGAGACCATAAAAAAGAGTGGTTGAGTGTGGGCTTTGCAGTCTGAATAGTTGAGCTATGAGTATTCAGAAGGTCTTAAGTAACAGTTGTATAATAGACACAGTACGCTCACAGTTGTCTTTCCTCCTGTTTTTGTTCCTAGCTCAGTCAGTGAGTGAATTCTTCATTTATAGTCCAATGTGCTTTTGAGACCTCTACGGTTCAGAATTGATTTTTTTGTAAACAAAGATAGTGTTCCTACTATTTGAGCAGCTAATTCTTCTAGTGTTTTTCAGACATATATATATCTCCAGTTAGAACCACTATAGTTATAATTTCAGTTAAAAGAATCATTGTCCTTGAATTCACAAATGGAAGAGGTACACAATTTCACAGGTGAAAAAGCTTTACTGCTCATTATCTCTTTTGAGGTTACAGTAGTAAAAGAAATGATGCACTGTAATTGAAGTCAATCAAGGAGAAAAGAAATAATCTTCACAGAACTGCAAAAGGGATGCTGATTTTAGCTCTTGATCAGTGTGGATGTTAAAATCCGTATGTTAAGGCCTACTGATTACAATATTCTTTCTATACATCATCAAGCTTATTTTACTCCTTTTATCGTATATTGACTAATCTCTCAAAAGTATAAAGGACTGAAGAGCCTCGAAAACTTTGAGCCATATATTTCCACAGGAAAACAAGCAAAATACAAGTGTGTTGTAAAGATCATTACTAGTGCGGTATTAGAGCTGGCCTTGTACCATGTAATTATTTTTTTAATAGAAATTAAGTAACATATGTAACTGGAGGTGCACACTGCAGGGGGCTTGGACAAGATGACCTTTGACGGTTCCATCCAACCTGATGTAATCTGTGAATATGTGAATTTCACAAAATAAATACTTTACATGTAAATAAACATGGAGATAGGGTAGTAACTGGGGTGGAGAAGACACGATTTGTACTTTGTTTCCTTACAGAGCAAATAGGTTTAATTAGAATTTCCCAATTCTGTGTAAACAGCACAGCTGGATAATTTTCAATATAGTATTTGACAGAAAGAATTAATATTTTTGTGGTAATAGTGCTTTGTCTCTGTGGTATGTGTCTGTATTGAATGGTAAATTCCTTGTTTTGATGTTCATACATGTTACTTAATTGACGCTATAGTTCATTGCTACGATATGAAGAGGTAAGGGAGTGATTAAATATTTACCAAAGTCTCTGTTTGAGTTAGGTCATGATGATGGCCAGAAATCTTTTGTTTTGGCTTACTTGAGTTTTGTTGGTTTCTTTTTTTTTTTTTTTTGCTGTGTGTAGTGAATATGTAAAAGAAATTGGAAAACTCTCGAGTAGGTAAAAGGAGACAGAATAATCAAGACTATCCATGTTTTTCTTGAATAACAATTATTCTGAAGTATGTAGTTTGGTTTGGCTTATGCCAAATTCCTTTTGGTGTAGTTGTTATCACTCAGCTTCATTTCACCCCTTGCAAAACAGTAGCTAGCAGTATTTGTTTTCATATCAAAAGGAAGTTTCAGAGAAACTTTCTGGAATTTGACTTGGTGCTTTATGCAGTTGATGAATAAAGCATGTATGAACAATATAAAACACTAATTCTAAATGTTAAATGTGTCTTACTGCTTTATCATAGCTATGAGTTTGGAGAGATAAGGAAGCAGACTTCTTCTGGAACTCACCGTGTTGCCTGATTTCGTATGCAGGCTGCTGTCATGGAGCACTTCCTTTGCGGACCTAAAAATTACATTGGATTTTTGTCATTAATATTGAATGAACATCTATTACAACTGGATTCCAGCTGTGGTTGACTAATTTGGCTTTTCTACAGCTGATTCTGGAAGGTGTCTCATAAGAGAGAATTTGAGTTATAACTTTGTTTTCTAAGGTGAAGGAACTGTTGATATGGCTCATCATTGGAGCAAAGCAGTACTTATCCAGGTATGCTTTATATTTACTGTGACAGGAGGAGGCACAAACTGCATTTTCAAGGATGAAATTTCCTAAGACTGGATACACTTGCACTGAGTGTTCTTTGGCAATGAAGGACCCAGTTCTGCCATGTTTCCCATCAGAAATGAAGGATTCATGGCATTGTCATTTTTTTGTTTTAGACTCTGTTTCATTCCAGAGATAGTCTTTGCTTCTATCAGGTAATTGCATGTGCTGACAGCTGTTTTAAATTGCTTTGTTAAATGATTGTTTCTATACTTGAGTTATCAAAGTGATAAATCAATCACCATTTTTTTTCCTTATTCCAGTTTTAATACTGACTGCCTTATCACCCAGCAGTTTGATGGAAAACAAAGAAAATTAGTTTTTAGGACAAATTACTCTCTCAGTATGTTATATATGGGGTTTTTTTAATACGATGTTCTCACCGAAATATGTCCTAAAATTATGGGTTTCGAATACAAAATCGACTCCTTTTTTAGTATTTTAAATATTATGTCTTTCATTATCTTAAATATTTGTTTAAAATTTGAGAGTGAGTCATTCCTGTCAGCATTTCTTCCTTTGCCTTCAGTCACTTGCCCTTTACTTAGAAGTCACTGGCAAACAGGATGGAGGGGAATATGGGAAAGAGATAAAGATGTGGTAATGGAGTTTCTGGGTATGCCTAAAGGTAGTTAAAGGAAAGGGCAAGGCTCAGCAAGCTAAGACACGGAGCTTTCATAACAGGTTTTTATGTTATCTGGGCTCACTGGCCTAAAAGTGGTGAGGATCTGTGGATATTTGGGAATTTGTGTTTAAATCTCAGATATGGTACAGACAGTTTCTGCCTTCCATCTGAGTCAGGACTTTGTGTTGTTTCATCGAAGTTACTTGTTATATTTAATTTATAACGTTTCTTTCTCCAAATATCACCTCTGCAGTTAAAGAATCGGTCTGTTCTCTTTGTTTACAACATGTTTCGTAAGAGTCCTGCTAGTAGAAGACGAAAAGCCAGTCAACATGCACACCATTTAAGTTGGACAACACACCTCCTTTTCTTGGCGATCTCTGCTTCTCAGCTTGCCTTGGCAGTCAGTTTCATAAAAGACGCTTTCTTAAATTTAGTAGTTACTTGAATTGACTGTATTCTTATGGCTCAGTATCTCAGCGTTCTCTGTTGCTCTGAGAAATTTTGACCTGAGATGGCTATTTCACAAAGGGCTAAATCTCAGGCAATTAATCTGATATAGCTTTTTGACCTGTAGCTATAGGTTGAAAAGTCAGTGCTCCAGAGTCTTTGTAAGATCTTATACTCTGCTTTCATTCTGAAGATCTCCAACTGAGATGTTTTATAAGACCACAAATTGTATTTCTCACCATTACAGATTTGTCTGTTGTGTTTTCTCATTTGTGTAGTTCTTGCAGATGTTAACTAAAAATCTGACCGTAAAGCGCCTTGCTTTTATATTGCATTCAGATTTCTTACTCCTTTAGACTCTTAAAAACGCATTTCTTTGTGGCCAGATGCTTTTGAAAGTTGTTTGGCCTTATTGTGGTTACTAATTTTTCACAGGCATTTCCTGAAGAGCATCTTAAATATCATCATGTTTCAGATGGAATCTGCATAGACCCTTACACTTTCTGGTTGCACGTTTGGCCATGGAGGCTTTTAGATCTTGAAAGCCTATTCCTGAGCACTTACTGCCTATAAATAGCAATAAATGAGTAAATCACTGGCTTAGGCATTACCTAATTACTCATTCTACAGGGCACATGGAGGAAATTCCCTTAAAATGATAAATTGTCTGAGGTGGGGGATGGGTGGGCTCTGGGGGCAGAGGAGAAGTGTTAGTATTTGCTTGTGGATTGATTTTGTGAGTTGAACCAGACTTTAGGGAGGGAAAGAATAGGAAAAAAAAGCAGTCTAAAAATAACCTTGTGATGATGAGGATACTGCAGTCACTGCTTCTTAGCGTTGCTGTTAAAATTTGTTCAGTTTTGCTGCCTTGTCACATTTTTGGCAGATAAATGTCTACTCTTTATTGATCCGCATGAAATGCATGCAAATTCTGCATCACTGCTTTTGAAATATTATAGTTGTAGCACCTTCAAAAAGATTGCAGTGGGAACAATACTCTAACTGTTGTATGCTTAGCCTGGAAAAACAGTCTGTCCAAAGAGGGCCATTGTTACTGTGAACACTAATCCCTGCCCTACATAACAAAGGTAATGCTGAATAGCAAATTGAGTTCAGCCAACCGTGCCTGGCAAGGGAGAAATCTCCAACCCTAAGGAAGAACTATGGTCATTGTGAGTGTTCAGTCTGGGGCACTGCTGCAGAGTCAACTTTGTCTGTTGCTTCATAACAGTAATCGGTGATTAAAAATCAAAGCAAAATGCTTTTTGAAGTGGTTTTCTAGAATTACTGGTAGAGAAGAAAAAATTCAAAGCATTACTTGGTTTTACTCTGTGCTTTGGTGTGTGGGAGAAAGGAATTTGGGTGAAAAAACAATCCTTTTTGTGTGCATGCAGTGTAAAATGGATTAGGTTTATTCCTTATTTTTATAAGTGTGAGAGAAGTATAATTGACAATAAAGTCTGGGTTTTGAGTTTTCTCCAATAAAGATGGGTTTATGTTTATGATGTTGCTTCTATCCTTAACCTAGTAGGAGGATGAAGAGAGTAGCAATTCTGCAGGAAAGGATCTGGGGTTATGTTGGACAAAAGCTAATCAGTGATGTACTATTTCAAAAAAAGTCAGTCCTGACTGCAGGAGGTGTGAGTACAGTTTATAAAGCACGAAAAATTATCTTTATGTTGTATTAAGAATTAACAAGGCCTTGGTTGTGCCCAGTTCAGGATCCTGCATTTAGAATCATAGAATGGTAAGGTCGGAAGGGACCTCAAGGGTCATCTAGTTCCAACCCCCTGCCATAGGCAGGGACACCTCTCACTAGTGCAGGTTCACTCAAGGCCTCATCCAGCCTGGCCTTGAACACCTCCAGCGAGGGAGCAGCCACAACCTCTCTGGACAACCTGTTCCAGTGCCTCACCACCCTCACTGGAAAGAACTTTCTCCTAACATCCAGTCTAAATCTCCTCTCTTCCAGTTTAAACCCATTGTCCCTTGTCCTGTGTGATGGTTTGGGAGTTCCCCGCCCCCCCACACTTTAAAATGACCCAGACTGGATCTCAGCCGGACTGGAAGTTAAGAGATGAAGCTATATTTACAGCTTAGCACAATATACAAGCAAATATATACAGTATATACAGGAATATTTACAGAAATATACAAGTTTAAGGTAATACAGANGTGACCCAGACTGCCAGCTCGAGAGACTCTTATCTTCTTTGTTATGGTTTCCTTATACCTAAACATCGCAGCAAGCCTCTGAGTGAAGTAGACATCACCACTGTTTTCCTTCACAGCCTTTAGTACAATTTTTCTCTATTAAAATATTCCAATTAGCTCAAACCAGCACATCCTGTCATTGCAAGACCTTGTAAATAATCCGTCCCCAGCCTTCCTGTAGGCCCCCTTCAGATACTGAAAGGCTACTATAAGGTCTCCTCAAAGCCTTCTCTTCTCCAGGCTGAAAAGCCCCAACTCTCTCAGTCTGTCCTCATAGGAGAGCTGCTCCAGCCCTCTGATCATCATTGTGGCCCTCCTCTGGACCCGCTCCAACAATTCCATGTCCTTCCTGTGCTGGGGGCTCCAGAACTGCACACAGGACTCCGGATGGGGTCTAATGAGAGCAGAGTAAAGGGGCAGAATCCCCTCCCTTGTCCTGCTGGCCACGCTGCTTTTAATGCAGCCCAGGACTCGTTTGCTGTCTGGGCTGCATGCGCACACTGCAGGTTCATGTTGAGCTTTTCATCAACCCAGACCCCAAGGTCCTTTTCCTCAGGGCTGCTCTCCAGCCATTCACCACTCAGCCTGGATTCGTGCTTGGGTTTGTGCCTACCCAGGTGCAGCACCTTACTGTTGGCCTTGTTGAATGTCATGAGGTTGACTTGGGCCCACCTCTGCAGCCTGTCCAGGTCCCTCTGGATGGCATCCCTGCCCTCTAGCAAGTTGACTGTGCCACAAGGGACAATGTGGGCCAACCGAAGGTGAACCAAATAGTAACAGTCAAGGATTGGAGAAAATGGGATTAATATGTTATGCAGTAAAGGAGGAAAAGACTTCAAGTATGACAGTAGTGTTAAAGATGTAAAAGTCTGCTTTAATAGCTTGGTCTCAAAAATACGGAAGAAAAGGAGTAAAGATTTTCAGCTCTTAGATAGACATGAGGACACTGATGGTAAAGATAAACATTGGAATAGTGGGATGAAGCTGTGGGATTTTCGGGACCAGAACAAAGAAACGTGTCGTCAGTGATAGAGGCACCGTTGAGTCTAACCTTAGGGTCCTAAAGACACTTTGGATCTTAATCTACAACTTCAGTGTAGATTTTATTACTTATCATAGATGGCATTAATTTACACATTCAGATTAGCAAAATCATTTGATTCTAAATGACTGTAGTAGTAAAAAAAGTGTGAATTTTATTTCTTGTAAGTTTCTTCTGCTGGGAAATAGTCCTATTCTGCCCAAGATCTTCTCTCTGCTTAATGTTCTTTATCTAGGTTTGTGTATGGAAAACAGAACATGCGGGATCTCAGTCTTTTTGTACCACTGGTAACTAATTGCGTCTCTAATGATTTAGTTGGCTGTTTACCTGTAGTCCTCTGTATCACCTTCTGTATGTGAGTTAGACATTTCCCCTTCTAGTATTTTACTGTTGATGCTGTTGATTCCTCTGGCTGAGGGACTGGCCAGGAAAACAGAAAACTGCTAATGAGATCAGCAGGAGCAAATGTGGCTCAGTTTAAGATTTAAATGACTAGAACTTGTTGACCTATTTAATGTCTGCCTGGTTCCCATGGCTTTCATTTCCATCTTCAAATGGAGGCCAATTGAGGAGCACGCAGTTATGGCAGAAGGAGCAAATCCACATCTTTCTATCACATTTTCAGTACTCTTGGGAAAAAACAAAGCAGTCAATTCGTTGGTTTATAAGTTATTTTTATGTTATGGCAGTGACCTGAATAGTCTTTTAAACTTAGATGCTACACAGAGTTTTTCCTTATGGTGTATTAACAATTTTTTTTTTCCCCATCTGTTTTCCGTAATGCTTTTTCTTGAATTCTTGTTGCTGGTCGGAATACTAACAGCAACATGTAATTGTCACAAGTGCAGCAGCTATGCAATTGCTGTAGGAGGTATTGTGGTAGTTTTGAAGTGTCACCAGCATGCTAAATCAGTGTTCCTTTTCACTGGCTCTTGGGAAAGTAAATAAAGCTCCAGCAACTGGAAGAGATGGGTGCCTTTGTTTTTAATTGAACCTTTGCTACAAAAACATTTGTTTCAATTCAGATATTTATTATATTCTATTTTGCAAACAGAAGTACTTCATATTTTATTTTAAATGTTCATGTTTTCCTTAAAAAAAAACATGTCCATATGCACTGATTTCATCAGCATAACATGAAATGTCTGGGAGTGGTTACAAAATAATTCAAAATTAATAATCTATATTAATTTCTATATCCAGGCAGAGATTGTTAGTAACTATGAAAATTGTTTATTAACGTTAAATCTTGCCAGAAAACTTATTTAAAGGGTGCAAAACACACGGTTTGGAAGTTTACACATACAGGGAACAGGCAAAACTGGAACACTTTAAGAGGCAACTAGCAAACGCAAACATTTTTTGCTGGAAGAGAAGGTTTGTGTGGTCACTTATACCACTTGAGGTTAATTATCCTGCTTCTCCACTAGATGGACGCAGGAAACTCCTTTCTCCTTATGGCAGAAGGCAATTAGTGATTACAAGAGGCTTTAAGTATTTGCTCACAAAACATTATCAGACAGTACCCAAAGCATGTGGCGGGGTTGCTGTCAGTGGTCTCAAAGCTGTTATAGGTTTTGGAGTTTTCCCAGGCTTATGGTTGCTGGAGGAAGGAGGCAGACAATCTCTGACCTGGTCCTGGCTCTCTGGATGATCTGTGTTATCTCCAGGACTTCCTGTCTTGGCAGGAGGCTTCCAGGTGCAGGCAGGATGTCTTGCGGTGTGCAGTCTCGGCACAATGTCACGCTGGCTGTGCAGGCCACATGCATGGAGGCATTTAGAGGCTGATCCTGGTCACTGGAGTTCCACACAGCTCAGGATGCAGTGAGGTAGTAAGCAAGCACACATATAATGGCAGAGCACACCTCGTGCTCCCTGCTCATCTCCTTTTATCCATACAGCCTTTGGACACAGAATAGCCAATCAGAATGGCAGTTAGCCAAGCCCGACCATATAAGGTGAAGCCATAGGCTTGCTTTACCCAAATTTGGGTAGGACACAATGCCTTGCACAAGGCAACCGTGTGTACCTTGTTTACCACAGGATTCAAAACAAGTCTGGGCAGGCCACAGTCCCCAGACTCAGTGGCTCCAGGTTCTTTTGTCATCTTTCCCAGGGTTGCTTCTCCTCAGCACAGAGGGAGGGAGAGGAGAAAAACATGCCTGGGCAAGCCAGGACATATATAAGCCCATTTTGGCCTGCTTAGACCTACCATGACACTTTCCTATCTAAAAATGCATTTTGAAAGCAATGCCATTTTTGCATGGTTTTGTTGTTGTTCTGTTGGGTTTTTTTTTCCTACTCAGAAGTCTGCTCCATAGTATCTTGTAGCTTGGAGCTCACTGTGAACACAGTAATTTGTCATTTTCCAAGGAACTGTAAAACTTGAACTGTCAATATCTCTGAGGAAATAGAGGGAAGGGAAGGTGTTCGTTTCTGTGATTATTCCCTCTGCTGACTGGTTTAAAAAAGATATTGAGCTGAATGAGTTCTGCACAGTTAATTGTGTCCATATCAGTTGGTTGCAGCAGACAGTGTTTATTATGAAATTGCTAAAATTATTTCCTGTCTTTTGCGTCCCAGAGACAAGAGATTATATTCTGATGCGTGTCTTTTCACAGGACCTGTTGTTCAGTGTATGTGCTCTCAATATCATCTCCACCATTGTCTGTGCTTTGGCAACAGCAATGTGTTGCATGCAGATGGTTTCTTCTGATCTTCTGCAAATGGTGAGTATGCTTCAGTGACAACACAGGATATCATCCAACATAACATATTGCCCTTACCTCTGTATACTTGTTGGTACCTACTCTTTGCTCGTAAACTTAAGCCTATTTGTGTGTCTTTGTGTAGTGTTAGAACATGTGTACATGAGTGCATTTTTTTTAATCAGTGTGTATCTGTGTAGCTATAGCATACAGATGCATGCAGTACGAATAGCTGCTGTGTTTAAAGTGTTTACATATTAGAGTCATAGTTGGGATTTTGCCATTTGGAGTATGTTATTTTTGTTAATGAGGTTATTAACAAGGCTCAGCTATATAAGCACGCTAAATACTTTGTCATTACATATTTATTGTCTTCAGTTTCCACAATATCCATAGCAATAACTTAGCTTTGGGATAATGTTTTTCGCTACTTTACTGATATGAGAACTATAAGTTCAAAACAAACTTTTCACAGCCTGTGCCAATATCACCGTAGTCCCAAGGAAAACATGTTCAGCTTCAAAGTAGTACTTTTGTTTAAAACAGGAAGAAAAAAGATCATTAGTCTTCTGCACAGGCAGCTTCATTACAGGATACTGTCTTGTTTTGGTTGGACAAAGACAGCTTTCCTATCCAAAATGAGTGCTGTGATTGCTCAAGTATTCAATATAGTGTTGAAACAAAAATTAAAAAATTTAAATCCTTTGTATTATGCAGACCAGGTACACTGTTTCTAACCCAGCTTTGTGATTGGCTACTCTAGGAAATTATCCTATTTAATAAGAGAAGGGCAACTGTGCAAACATAGTACCAGTCACTTGTAAATCTCTTGCATTTTAAAAGCTTGCATAGATAAAAAACTGACTTAGCAAGTTAGCTACAGTCCATTTCCACATCAGAGAAATGCTGTATGACCTGCCATCTAGGCATCTGCTTGATTTAAACATAAATATACACTAGCTGCCATGGATATTGATTGAAATCTAAGTGCCTGAATTACAGATAAGGCTGCCATTTTTGGACAAGTGTTCTGATCCCTGGTTGCAAACTTAGTTAAAAAAAAAACTTCAATGTGCGATCTGGTGTTTACTTTATACAGTAGTGGATATAAGAGTTTAGGCACATAGGTCTGCATACTGCCAACAAATGGTGCGTAAATACACCTTTTCATATAGAGCTCTGTATTCATATTGTGTGTGCTTTTAGAGGCTTGTAAACAATATGTATTTAATAGCTTTGTTTTAGATGTCAGAATTGACAAAAATAATCATTTTAGCTGATAATATGTATTTAAAATAATAAAAAGATTTTATCATGTTGTGAGTATTCTTTCGTTTCATACAGTTCTCCCACACCTCCCCAGTATTTGCTGCATGAATGTCCACTGAACTTTTTCACCTTGTAATGATGACAGGGAGATGTGTGTCTAGTGTAACAACCATAGAAGTGATCCAGGGAATCTTAACCTACGCTACCTTTTAAAGTATTTAGCAGTGTGAGGGGAACCAAGAATCACATGAAAGTGCTTCCGACAGGCATGTCCAAGAAATAGTAATGTCAACAGGAAATCAGATAACATCATTTTTCTATGTGCCATTTCGTTCTTCACTTCTTTCCTAAAATTGTTTCTTCACCACCTGGCAATGCTGCCATTATGTATATTTATTTTCATTTCTTATCCTTCATTTGTCTTCTGCCAAGTTGTTGATCATTCTCCCACCCACTGGCTAGAATTTCTTTCCCTCTTCACAGAGGAAGGGCATTGTATCTTTCTGCTTAATATTAGGCTTTTCTTGTTTATCCTTAAGTTTTTCCCTTTCTTTTTTCAGGTTGGTGAGCAAGATTCCTACTAGGCCTAAGTGAGCGTAACTTCCCCGGGGCTACGCTGACTTAGACCAGCTGAACTCTGACTTGAAGATTTCTTTTTCTTTCACTATTTTCAGATTATTGTCCTATGATCTCCAGTTCCCTTTTGCTGCACTACACCAGAAATCTGATTTGCTCCCTTTTTTCTTGCTTGTTAATACTTGGTTTGCACTTTTTCCATTTCACTGAGGTATACATCTCCTCTCAGCAGGGTTGTACCATGATGGATGGTAAAACAGCAGCAGTAAGAGATACCACTCCTCTTAGATGAAAACATTTTAATTACTGTGTTGATTCTTTTACTTTGTTCTTAGAGTATTCAAGAGATAGGCTTGCCTGTATGAAGAGGAGATGTAAAAATAAAATTCCTGGCCAGCAAAAGCATGATATAATGGGGAAAATCCTCGTCAGACATCATTAGGTTATTGCTAGATCATCAGTTTTGTGATCCATGTGCTGCGTTAAGTGTTCTTGTCTCAGACATTAATCATTTAGAATGGTGTGCAAATTTAACATAATTTCAAATTTTCTTCTGGCATGAAGCTGTTTTAAGTGCTTCAGGTGTTACTGCCTTACAACATAGACTTGGTACTTAATACAGTCATGAGAAAATCTGCAGCAAGTGTTTCATGAGAGTATCTGCTTCTTTGCTAACTTTTGCATACAGCGATTATCTGATTCATACAAGCAAACTGTCAGTATTTTATAGGGTCCTGCTACTTCATGATGTACTGTCCTTTCTGTAAAAATGTCC
>VWYK01048933.1:0-13538 GCA_013399775.1 Semnornis frantzii
AGCCTCAAACCAGCACAATCTCATATTTATTTGTTTGGTACAAAATAAGACCAAAAAATGAGACTCCATCTTCTTAATGATCAGAACTGATTCTACTGATATACTTGTCCACCCTTTCTCCTTTTAATGTATTCTATTTACTCAGTTTTGGGGAGCGAGGTGTTCCTCTTTGTTAACAGTATTCAAGGATGTTGTGCACTTCTTGTTAGTTCTTTGTTAGGAGTTGGATTCCAAGCCCAAGTCCATCTCAAGGAAAAGTATGTGGGGGCATTTCATCCTGTTCAGTAGTAGCCATCCAAAAAGTAACTCAGAACTGAAGCGGAAACTTCTGCCCAAACATGTCCTACAACTGCAACGAGAACTGGAACAAGAGCATTTTGAAAATGTTTCAGTCCTGAGCAGCACATGGGCAGTGCAGCCAGCACCTGCCTGTGATGTATATAGCACCGTCTGCAACCACTGAGTGCTCTGCTTACGATTAAAGGCAAAATGTAACATAATAAATAGAATTTAATGCCAGCAGGGGACAACTAATCTGATTATGCTACCACTTTATGGTTTGACACAGCATTCGCTGCTCAGTGCATCAATCTCATTCATGCAGACTCTCATAATCCAGCCTGAATCGTGACATCAGAAAAAGAAAGAATTGATAAGAAACAAAAATAGAAGCTCCATCCCACACGAAGAGGCACTAAACCTGAACTGCAATGCAAGCAGCCAGTGCCAGCTCATGAAGTTCCCTGAGGCACTATTCAAGGTGGCAGTGTTAGCTAACACTTAAAGACAGTTTTCCTAGCTAACACCAGAATTATCAGCTTCCCCACATCTTTCTTCTTTGCTGTGTTTCTTACACAGCACCAAGTAAACTATAAGCACTTCTGATGGAAACATATTTAACAACATCAGTATTATGATCAAACAGTTATTTAACAGCACTAATGAAAGGCAGTGAGTGCTGCTGGGAAATACACAGAACTCAGGTTTGTTAATCTTCCTGGGCTCAGTGGGAGCTACCTCAAAGATTTCATGCAGGTGACATCAAACAAAGCTCGGGCAGTTTGCAGGAGCAGACACTGCACTACATACAATATCTAATACACACAATTCACAATTGATCTGTGGAAACTGCTGCACGTTTCAATGGACTACACAAGAGAGAACCCTAAACCAAGTTACATTTACAACTTGGGGACACAATTTTCCTTTGTGCCATTATTTTCAATTTCTGCAGAAGAGCGCAGATACAACCAAAGGAGTGATCCCTGACCGCTGGTGCTTCGGCACAAGCTCTACCAAAATCACAGCCTGCTGCAGCGCGTCCCAGTCAGCAGCAGGTGGAGCTCAGCCATAACGCTCTCCTTCATTGTTTCTCCCTGGTGGTTCTTGTAGCTGATTTTGACAAGAAGCTGGTAACTCGAATATACTGACACAGTACAATTACACGTACTTGTCCCAGAGCTGTCTAGTACGGAGAAAAGAGCACACACCAATTTTAAAGCATCTACATTCATAATGTTTTTAAAGCTCCTTAACTAATTTCCCAGATGATCTGAGGGAAACCAGAGAAGGATGTACAGAACGCGGTTTCCAGAGATATGTAGCTCCTCACTTTGGTATAGGTAGCCAAAGACAAACCAGAAATCTTGCCCCTGTGAGATTTTGCAATGACAATTTAGACATAATAGTTTCAGATTGCTCAGAGCAATTCCCAGCATCTGGATATACATTTGGAATTTATAGGGTTGATACATAAGCCTCTAGAGGAACTTTCAGGCCTAACATTGTGCATGCTGCATTTCCCTCCTGAGAGACTGCCTCATCCCTACCTGAGCTCCACAATGAAAGAGGAAAAGGAAGCCAACACTTGATAGGGAAAAGACCTGGACCTCTCATGCACAGCTCAGCCCAAGCTTGACCTTTACACCTGACACCCTCCTGTTATTTGAGAGTATCCTCAGTCTATCTGGTATTCCTTGCTTTACTAATACCATCTGTCCAGAAAGTTTCCCAAACTGATGAAGGTAGAGTAAACATTGTCCAGAACATAAAGTGCTATACTAAGGTGTCCAATTCTGTTTCTGCTGTTAAAATACTGGGGCTCATCAAGGGCTTGATGCTTCTGGCTCCTTGCTTTATTCCTACAAAGCTGAGTACACTGACTCTTTACTTGTCTGTCAGAGAGAAGATGACTCTTGTTCTAGAGTCTCATTGGTCATGCTAGACATTAATATTGCAATCCAAAGTGTAAAAAGCCTGAGCAGCTGAACAAGAGTCCTGTTAGATCAGATGAGTTTCTTGGATGCATCCAGTAGGTACAGCAGAATCCAGATATGCCCAAACTGGGGTTTCTACAGAAGCTGCAGCACTGAATGTCTTCTGCCTGACAAAGCATGCTGATGCATGGAAAACCTCTACAGCCAGCCCTACATTAGTTTACCCTGACCTGAAGCTGAGCTTCAACCTCCAGAGAGGTTGAAAAGCCTGCTTCCTTAGGCTGTTAGCTGTAATTTGATGTGCTGTTTTCTCCCTTTCCAAACTAAACAACAGGCTTCCTGAAACAAGCCTTTGTACCCACAGCAACAGAGCAGATCTCCAGGGTATGAGAAGACACTGAGAAAGGCAAGGTTGTGTTCTGGCACATCACTCAACCTCCTTATCTTTCTCTCCCCACAGCTTTCTTTTAGCCATGCAATCGTTCTAGGCTCTCTGGACCTAGCTTCACTTGTCCATCCTCAAATGATTCTATTTTCTTTATCCTTGTGTCATACTGGGCCGTTTCAAGCTTTTCACTCCCCTTCTGCAGAGGAGCAAATTGCTTTTCAGTCCATGTTCAGATGTCCTTCCTAGGAATAAGATCTTCCTTTCCAGGCTGTTGCTCTCCCAGCTTTCTTCACACTGAGAAGGAGTATCAGCTTTTTGTCACACTTGACAGACCGAGGGGACTGTTACAGAGACATTAGGGCTCCTGGCCTGCAAGTACTTAACTTACTGTGTTCTGTGCTTTCTCTCATGTATTTAGACTTAGTGTTTTATCAATGTTAGAATAGCATCAACCAGCAGTGCAAACATATCTTCATACAAAACAATGTGACAGCTTTGGCTTTAGAAAAGAAGAGTTTTAAAAGGTGCACTTCACCTTTCTTCTTCAAAGGGAATGTCTGGTCCATACAGTGCGACATCAGATTAGAATGCCCTGAGTGGGCCACTCATTCCCCAGGAGGTGTGTTAGCTCTGAGCTACACTGCATTATAGCTGCCTCCCAGCAAAGGTGATGAGCACGCATAGCTTCATAAACCAGCTTGCATAGAATACTTGCTGCACAGCTTTCCCTTCCAGGCGGGGGTGTATCCTCAGAGTCCCTCTGCTCCCAAATCCCAACACATGTAACTGCACATTGGGGAACAGAGAGATGTCAAAGGCAGGTAGGCAGCCAAACTTCTTCAGTCTTCCTGGGTATCTGGTTTTCTCTCCAAATACACCAGCTGTTTTAATGAAAATGTATCTCTACTTTTAAACCTTGTCTCAAAGTAAAAGCAAAAAGAGTAAATTTCCTGACATATATGGAAGGCATAGGCTGGGGCTTGGCAGAAGGGAAACTTGGACTGGATCTGTGAAAGTGGTTTGGCAGAATTTCACTTGTTCAACCTTTCAACCCCAGGTGAAGTGCATTGGACATGAAGGTGAAATTCAACACAGGGTAATAATCCTCTAAAGCACGGTGCAAATCAAAATACAGCATGTAAAAACATGCAAGATTATGCAACAGTACTCCAGAAAACTCTTGTTAAATTTCTCTGATAGATTCGGTTCTTTTGTGGGCCTCCCATGAGGAGCCCACATAATCCTTAGTTTTCAGACATTCGTCAGCAGAAGGAATTTTATCTATTATTAGAGAAAAATCCAAACCAAACCTGAGTTTATAGACAAATGCACCCTTGCTCTTTTCTTGCACTAGGCTAATTGTACCAGTTGTGTGGCTGTGCAGCAGAAGTAAGTCATAAAGTAAAAGAAACACTTTCTTGGGTATCTTGAGGGACTTCAGACCTCCAAGGCAAACCACAGGCTCACTGGCTGAATTTGCAAGGCTCTATCACCACCCAAGGAACAACTCTGCAGCCAAAGCCAGCTCAATACTACTTACATCACTACAACTTCTTTTGTCAGTTGTCATTCTTTTTGCACAGGTAATAAAAATTCAAACACAGTGCTGGTGACCTCTTCTCAGAAGTGGGCTCACAAGCAGTTCAAAACTCATGTCTGCCTTTCTCACGAAGGAACAATGTAACAGTACCTCTTCCTCTGAATTCAACTCAGTGCAGTCAAAGCTGATTACTTCCTGTCTCTTGCTGCTCCCCTGGGCCACCTCCGAACTATTCTCTTTTTTCCCTTGTTCACAGCTCCTCTGAGCTCAGAGACCAAACCCAAGGTTCTAGCCTATTGCTAAAAAACAAACAAACCAACAAACAAAAAAACCAACCAAAAAAACCCCAAAAAACCAAAACCCAAAAAACAACCAAACAAAACCACACAAAACAACCAGCCTATTGCTCTATTTTGCTCTATTTCAAGTCAGCTGCTTGAGCACCATCGCGATGATAATTAGCTATTTGATTAACGATGTTTGGACGGCTGCCATGTCAGACATCGTTTCATCAGAACTTCAGGCAGGATTTCTGCCTGTTGCATTGACTGGCAGAAATGGGCATGTTCATAAAGTTTATCAGCTGGTGGCCTTTTTATGCAGAAATGAGACCCAGAAGTACAGCTATAGCAGTATGTTATTCTTGCACTTGTCCTGCTCTATCTGCTTTTACTACATTTACCAAAGTAGAAGAGCAGAATCTGCCTATCTTCTCTACTGTGTTTTTAAAAGAGGAGACTAAACAAAACCACACCAACTTATAGGATTACATTTGGGTTCCAGTATGTTCTTACCCCAAAAGACAGACAATTCCGCAACCCTGTAACACTTCCATTTTCCTGCATACATCTCTGATACTGTCCCAGTGGCAGTCTTCTCTCTTTCCAGGCAGGCATGGTTCTGTTTCAATCATTGCTGTCTGTAGATGGCTCTAATAGATATACTCCTACAGCTTTTATCAGTCAAAGGGTCATGGGACCAGCTCTTCAGAGCAACATCATGAATCACTCCCCATCCAATATCTGCTATTATGACAATACTGAAATTGCTAAATTTTATTGTGATCAATCAATTCACCACCAGTTAGAATCCCATTATACTCAGTCATGGGCCCACTCTTCTATTCTCACCCCACTCTAAACTTCTAACTTGACAAACCATCCAGAATAGAAATATGGAAGGTGGAGGAGGGGATGCTGAGAACACCTTGCTCTAAAGTGCCCATATCCTGTGCTAAAAGTCCTCCACAATATTCCTGACAAAAAGAACAGAGCAAGGAAGGTGACTGCAAAAGGATGAAACTAGCAGTTCTGCCAAGCTGGTGAGGGGCCTGCAGCGCAAGCCCTGTGAGAGGCTGAGGGAGCTGGGGTTATTCTGCCTGGAGAAGAGAAGGTTCAGGGGTGCCCTCATTGCTGTCTACGACTACCTGAAAGGAGGTCGTAGCCAGATAGGGGTCGGTCTCTTCTCCCAGGCAACCAGCAACAGAATGAGGGGACACAGTCACAAGTTGTGTCAGGAGAGGTATAGGTTGAATATTAGGAGGAAGTTCTTCACAGAGAGAGTGATTTGCCTTTGGAATGGGCTGCCCAGGGAGGTGATGGAGTTGCCGTCCCTGGAGGTGTTCAAGAAAAGGCTGGATGGGGCACTTAGTGCCATGGTCTAGTTGATTGGATAGGGCTGGGTGATAGGTTGAACTGGATCATCTTGCAGGTCTCTTCCAACCTGCCTGATTTTATGATTCCATGATTCTTTGATACCTAAAGTACACTGTCAGCTGAAACACTCAGATACAGGATGCCACCTCACACTGAAGGTGTCTTTCTGGCAGCTACTTTCTTGGTTTTGACGGTAAAACCAACTTGTTCAAGAGCTTTATGGTAACATGGCTGTGAAGATTCGCTGACGGAAATAGGCCACATGCTTGGAGCTCAGAGATTCAGAAAACCGAGCACATGGTTATATGTACAACTCTGAGAAGCTTAATGAGGACATCCAAACTGGCATATCAAACTCCAGGACATATGCATTGTGTCCTCTAAAGACCTGTCTCTAAGTTATTTAGATTAGGAACCATCCAGTTAGTACATTATTCTTAGAAGAAGTAACAGGCTCAGACAGTCGGTGCAGGAATCCGATGCATTTCTTCAAGATAATAATGGATACTGGCAGCATATTAGAGTTTCTCACTTTATGCAGAGATCTCTGTATAAAATTAATACAATGATTTAATTTCAAATAGAATCCTTTTAGCAGCCCTGATATGTTTTAAGCCACGGAAACTTCACATAGATAAAATATTTTACCGGCTTCTCCTACAGGGAATATGCTGAATAATAAGCAGCATGCAAAAGACATCTGCAGTGAGAAGGAAGCTCTAAGAAGCCAGGCACTCAAACAGTACGATCTGCTGTCGAAGCATACAGTTTATGAAGCATCTGTAATCAGAGCCTCTTCGCATTTTCCAGAGACCAGTAGATTCGGTGTTCCTTGCTGCTCAAAATGTGAGAGGTTGTTTCACAGTTACACTATTTAGAATATTTTCAGTAATCATTAAGAGTCAAAACTAGCACAGTTGCCTGGAAAAGCTGTCTGAAGTATCAAGGCTTGTGCCATGATTCAGCAGGAACAGAGAGGGAAGGCTCATTCCAAAGTCTTCACTGGCAGGAATATGTGCAGAAGTAGAGCAGCTCTCTGTAAACACATTCCCAACATCATCTCTCACTTCGGAGTTGCCACGGAGACAGAGCTGTTCAAGGAAGGTGAACTCATTCAGCTCATGTTTGCAAGCATAAACTGAAAATCCCACAGTGGCAGAGTACCAGCATCACAGTTTACTATCTGTACTAGAGCAACTTCTGCCTCAGGGAAAGACAGACAGCAATAAAACTTCTAACAAAGCAGTACTACACACATAACCCAGCACAGGGAAGCACTCGCTTGTCTAATTTTAAGCAGTTAAATGCAATTTTCAAATTCTTCCCATAGACAGTGGCACTTTGGATATTTTTTCTTTACAGGCTCTGGGAACTTGTTCTTCAAGAGCATAGTAAAAATATCTCTTCTGGCATCAGCTCCAATTTACAATGTACGCATTGTACAACATATAAGTTGTCTGACAAGCCCTAAATATTTAGGAATAATTTTAAAATAATGTTATACCTCTGCATCAAAGACTGAGAGTGACTAAGAGCAAGGTCTGAAAAGGTTCACTTATTTCCAAGGCTGAGTTCTTGCTTCAGTGGGGTTTAATAGTATCCCACTTACAAGAATACAGCCTTGTGTTCTGTTCCGCTTACTTTTGGGGCAAAGAAGGTCCCTATTGATTCAAAAATAAAAGTCTCGTTTCTTCCTTCTTGAAAGCCTCATTTACAAGAATGACTGGAATAGTCTGAATACTGTTCTCAGAGAGCAAAGGTTATTCTACTTCCACAATTAAAGGTTTTTTTGGTTTTTTTTCTTCAGAAAGGAATAAGAAAAGCGAGGCCAAAAAATTGTGTTGCCTATGACAAACTTTTCCACAGATATTACCTGTGAAAATCTGAAAACATCTCATCATCTTAAAGATGATAAATAATACTCAATTTTTGATAAAAACGTCACCGAGATTTAGCAAGCATGGGTCATAAGAAGAGGATTTACTCTGAAGACTTTTTGCCTGGTAGCCTCTGCTCCAGATCCCCATATTCTCTGCCCCCAGGCCTCCGTTGCTCTCTGTGCCCAGAACACCACTGCCTTATGCCAGAGGCCTCTGCCTCCTTGTCCTCAGGGTAGGAGGGTGTCATGTGAGGATTCAGGTTACCTGAGGACTTGTTTTCAAGCACAAGTTATTCTAAAGAGTGAGATAATATCTGAGGTGCCAGATGTAGACATGACAATAAGTCCTGCTCATACTGAACACTCAGCATTTTTTATATTTTCTATTGCATCATGGTTAATGCCACAGGTTTTATGTTTAAATAATTTCTAGATTATTCATAAATTCAAGATGAGAATGAACTGAGCATAGAAATGAAGTCTATTAACCTTCCACTAGTACAAACAGTCTCTTTAGGAAATCATACTTACATTGCCTAAGTATGTCAGCAGGAGAAAATGCTCATTCTTAACACACTTGGGGCCAAATCAAAGGCGTTGGAATAAAGTGACTTGTGCCTGCAAATGCTTTATTTACTTTGACCTAACATTACCCCCTCATGCCCAAATCTGGTTTTTTGTTCATGTTTGTTGAACTGAGCTTACTTGAAAACACCTCTGTAAAAGAAGCAGGACATACTCCAACAGGCTTAAAGTTCTTAGAGGTGAAAAGAGTTACCTATCTCACATCATACCAAAAGGCATGATGGGTCATTCTCACCCATCTGCAAAGTGAGAAAAAACTTTTTTCCAAATAATCTGATGCAGAACTTCTAACCTTGTAAAATTTTCAGTACAAACTTTTGAAGATGATCTCTACAGTCCAGTAGTGGAAATAATCTTTTCGACAAAAACATTTCCTGTATGTGTCTCTTACTTGTGCAGTCAGCTGCAATTACATTCATCTCTGAACTTGCCCCAAGATCCCAGCACACACAGTGCTTTGCAGAGCAAGCAGTGGTGTCATTTCCTTTGAAACACCAAACTCCTGGAGTTAAAAATGTGTGGAAAGTTCGTTCTTAACACAACAGATGTGTAAAAATAGAAACAGAAAATATGAGAGGGAGGAAAAAGAGAATGACACTGTGAAGCGAAAGTACAAGTTTTACATTTCCAACTGACACCTTACAAATTATCATCTCAGATGCAGTGCCATAAACTCAGAACAAGCATGATTCATTAGTGTAGACCCATATGCCACTAATAACAGTGGAGTTCCACAAGTGTGGTTTAAGATAAATGGGAGGTTGCATTTTCTCCAGGATAACTGTATTTTACTCTGATACCGAGTTCTTCTGGCAAGACATGTAAATATTTAGCTTGCTAGTTAGGGATTTTAGAGGTATTGCTCAAGCAACAGGAGCACAAGCAACTCCAACAGACTGGATCACAGCTCATCTGAGTTGCAGCTGAGAAAGGAAAATGCCTTTGCTCTTGCCCTCCCCTGGAACTGGTACAGGTCTGGGTGTGCTTTAGCTGCTTCTGCTCTTCAAAGCATCCTCCCTGCTGGCTCAGAGATGCTAGGGCAAAACATCCCACTAGAATCAGTGCCTCTTCTGTGACTGGCACAGAGAATAAAGCTTGACGTTGGAACAGCTCCTGGAGGGAAGTTTCTCCACTCCTGGCCCTGTACAAGACAATCCAGCCATGTGCATCTGCAGAAAGGCAACTCATTCCTCAGTTGTTTTCTGGTTGACTCTAAGTGCTGATACCAAGAAGAAGTGGCTAAATTTGATGTATTGGAAACCAGTCAAATTTGATGTATCGATAATTTGGCAAGAGTAAGAGTTCTGTGCTGCAATTAAATATCTGGTTCTTCATGTATTTTTGACAGTGCATTTCTTTACTGCCCTCCAGGGCACCTTCCACGTTAATGCCATTCTGCCAGATGAACTGTGCCATGATGCTGTATGCTGTATCTGTTAATTTTCAGTTTGCAAATGTACGTTTCCTGCTAAATGTGGGTGGTCTTGGCTCATGTCTTAGATTTCAAGAGGATGGCCCTCATTCCCAGGGCACCAAAAACACTTGGCACAGTTCATGCAAATGGGATGCAGCACTGAATGGCTACAGAGAGACCTTGTAGAAAATTGTTTTGTCAGTCAAGCTTTGTTTATCGCATACAAGTCTAGTGAGAGAACCTGCTGTACTAAAGCAAGGATGAAATAAATCAGTTCAGGAGATTTTTTTTCCACATCTTATGAAATCTAGCTATTAGTCAAAGGGTTTATGACAGACAAAATGGACCTCAGTCTACTGACAGTGTGTCAGAAAGTATCTGGTACCAGCTGAAATACATGCCCAAACCAACAAGTCTGTAACAACATGTCAGCAGTAAAAAAGAATTTCACTTACACAAATGTTTTGCACAATGATGATGCTAATGTCAAGACAGAACAAAGCAATTTGCTGAAGTGTAATTCTTGAGTAGTCACCAGAATAGATACCACTCTACACATAGCTCTACACTGTTACCATTACTGAAAGAATTTTATCATAGCTTAACATGGGACCAACACAACCTCAAGAACTGCCAACTATCAACTTCGCTAATTCAAAAAAGTAAGGCACAGACAGTAAGGTAGCTCAAACCCAAAACTCAAGATGGAGTATCATTCTTTTGTTGTTGTTTTTGATACAGAAAGACAAGAAATGCATGGACATAAAGCTTATATTCTCAGGTTGAAACCCATCATCTCTGATTTAATCAAAAACAGTTCTCTTCTAAACCTCTTTGTTTTAGCAAACAAAATTAATACCGGGTTGGCTAGATATCAAATTAAAATCAAGTGTAAACCATCAGACTGTCTCTGGCTCACCCTTATACAAAACCAGATAGGCTTCCACTCAGGCAAGTTTCACCCAAGTGTGTTTGAAACACACAGCAGGTGTTGTCCAAGTAGTGCTGATCATAAAAGTCCTTAAGACTAAGGGGCCTCTAATGTCTGTCTTGCCTTTTCCCATGCATAGAAAACAGTAGCATTGTTAGGAACTTCACAGTTGAGAAAAGGTTAAATATTACATCAAATATTTGTTTCTTAGTACAGAAAGTCCAGCAAATTCAGGCAAAGTCCAGCTTGTTTTGGAAGTTGCAGTGATCCTTCTTAATAATATGAGTTATGTTATATTGTGTTAGGATATCTCTTATATTATTAGCAATGTAATGTCATGTGTTTCACCTAAATACTTTTCTTCTAACACAATTTAGCTGTCTGTAGACCTAAGCTGATCTCCAGCTAAATTTAAAGATAGCAAAAGTTAAGGAGTGTGGTTTCCTCCTATGGCATTCAAACCAAAAGTGGCTGAGAAAAATCTCACCTGCTAAGGACCTGTCCCTCCTACTAAGTACTGGGAAAATAAAAGCTATTAAAGAGATTTCACTCTCAATGGTCTTCCAAGTCTGGCTATAAATCAGAATAGATTGCCTGTGGCATCTCTTTGACAAGACCTAGTCTTGAAAACCAGATTGAGAGATTATCTACCTCACAAAATAAGATGTACTCGATTCTTATGCTCTATAAGAAAAGCTAATCTTTATTAATCAGTTGGCATGGAAACTCCTGGCCTTGGAAAGGCTATGAATGGTACATCAAGATCACATACTAATTGCTTTTAGTAAGTACCACTATGATTTGGCTAAACAAACAGTAAGTAAAGCAAAAGTTGGCCTGTTTCAGAAGTCTTGTAAGAGAAACAAATGTCGAAGGGGTTAAAAAGAAAAAAAAAATTAAAGGCATTCATTAGAAAAAGTTAAAGATATTGCAAATACCAATTACTGCAGTTCCTACAGGCTTTCTTTCAAAGAGCTGTGATATTAGCCAGCAAGCCTGAATGATGAACTGAAGAATCAAACCAGTCATAAAATCATAGAATGGTAAGGTTGGAAAAGATCTCAAAGATCATCTAGTTCCAACCCCCTGCCATAGGCAGGGACATCTCCCACTAATACAGTTCACTCAAGGTCTCGTCCAACTTGGCCTTGAACACCTCTAGGGAGGGAGCAGCCACAACCTCCCTGGACAACCTGTTCCAGTGTCTCAGCACTCTCACTGTAAAGAACTTCCTCCTAACATTCAGTTTAAATCTCCCCTCTTCCAGTTTAAATCCATTGCCCCTTGTCCTGTCATTGTAAGACCTTGTAAATAATCCCTCCCCAGCCTTTCTGTAGGCCCCCTTCAGATACTGGAAGGCTACTATAAGGGCTCCAGAACTGTACACATAGCAAGTATGAAACAGCACTCCAAAACCAGGGTACGAAGGTCCATGCTCTTACCGCCTGCTGGATGATGCATTTAACAGAGAGAGGCCAGATGTGATGGTAGAAAGCCGAGTATCTTAACAAGAACCTTTGATTATTTCTTCACAGAAATTAAAACTTCTAGGAGTAGATTGTTCAAGCTGACTTTGGCTTCTTTTCCTCTTTTCAGAGCTGTGTAGAGTACACTTTTCCAGGAGTTTAAACCTCACGACAAAGAGATAAAAAGATATGCAAGAGCAGTCTCCCCTAGCGCTGAGACACACCACTTCGGCAGGGCAATAAAGCTGAACAAAACAAAGCAACAGCACTGAGGCCACAGTGTCCAGCTGAACCTGCCGAGCAGACAGAATGCAATGGGCAGAGCTGAGTTCTCACCAGAAAGATAAAAAAGAGCTGAGGAAGCAGATCATCTGATTTCTACACAAGGCTGGTTTGACTGTTCTCTGTTGCTTTCGAGGGGTGGGTGAAGGAAGGACAAGAAGAGGGAGAGGCATGAAATTTGTAGACTTCTGGTTGATTCTTATATGATTGCATCGGCTTTGTTATACTGGGAATAAATTCAGAAACAAAATAAGCCTCCTGTGGAGTACACCTGACCATAACTGCTCACCTCTGCAGCAACAGGTCTCTGTTCTTGTACTGCAACCACTTCTCTGGCTTTTCTGGTTACAGATACATTTTATCTTTCGAACTTTCTATTACTGAAATGCTGAGCTACAGCAGAAGTAGGATGTACATTATGTATATATATATAGTTATTTGTATATTGCTACAGCACTGCAGAATGGCTAGTTTTGCTACAATTTTTTTAAGAGAATCCCACAGATGTTTCTATTCAGGAAGCAGCTGACAATACTTGTAGGATTATTATTTGTTTTATTCTGGATCAGAGAATTATTTTATTTGATAAATAAATAAAAGGTAGTCAAACAGTTTGATTCTTCTGAGGATGATCAGAATTGGAACAAGGTAATGTTTGCATGTGTCCTCAAATAAATTAGCTAGCTGCTCCGAAAGAGATTAACACTCCCACAGCTGACTTGTGAGATGTTAATTTCAAAATTCAGGCCAACTTTTGTTGAAACGGTTGTAGACATGAGCCAAAGCAGGAGCTGGCAGCAGGGTAAGTATGCAGGCGTAGCAGCAGTGGCTCTATGCAAGCTCATGTTTCTCTTGTTTACCCAGACACTGAAACAGATTCTGCTGTGACATGGTTCCCCATGCCCCATGTTACTTCAGGGACAGCAAGTAAGCTAGCTGAAGTAGTGCTGCATGGTCTGCAGCTTTTGAGTAAACATTCCCTCTGAGGAAACAATTGTCTTTGTTGTAACTAGTAACAGTCTTCATTGTAATTGGTGACAAATACTTAAAACCATGTGTTTCAAAACAGTCTCCTGAAGCTGGGGAGAACCTTTTCACCCTGAAATATTATGTTAAGATCCAATGCTAGGGCATTACAGCACTTGTTTAGCTGAAAGCTAGAATAAACACAAAGGTGTTAGC
>VWYK01048936.1:1981-17709 GCA_013399775.1 Semnornis frantzii
CCCCCGCAAGCAAATAACCCAGAGCACTTTGGGAGGATGATTTGGTGAAGTCTGTGATCTGCATAAAGGAATGAGACAAAAGCAGAATGACACCACACACTATACAGATTGCCAGCACTTTTGATCCAAAGCTAATCTTTGCTTCAAAAATGTCTCAGAGATCCCCTTTCCCTCTTTTTTTTGTGTGTGAAAAATCACAGTCTTCTTGACTTTTCAGAATCACAGGCAGTTAAAGAACAATTGAAACTATGAGTTTTTGGCTAGTTATGCCTCAGTTAATGCTTGTTGATATCCACAAATGGCTGATATAATGCATTTGCTGGGTGTTAAAGTGTCCAAGGTTTTTCAGGGACTCTTTAGAGTGGGGGTGTAGTGATGCAGGTGGCTGAGAACTGTCAGTTCTGCTCCCACAACCCAACAGTTCAAACCGATACAGGGACGTTAGCACTTATCTCCTACTCTAAGGATCTGCCATAAAATGTCCCATCAGCCAGGAACTGAGTGGGGTTTGAAACAAAATTACATGTTTGAATAGGAGTATTTAATTTAAAATACAATTCACATTTATAGTGAATAATATCACCTAAGCATGTAAAGCTTTGTTGTTTAAGGATGTGGGTAACCAATACTTGATGAAGTTGAAGTGAAAGCTAGTGCAGGAGGAAAACTGTTCTGCCTACAGTGACTTTCCATAAGGCTAGACAGCGTCTACATCAGGATATTTATGCACAGTATTTTCTTCAGTCCTTAATGAGAAGGGCCTCAATTCCTCACTTGACTACCTCTGTAACATGCCACCAGTTTTAATGACATTGCACTAACGTGGAAGCAGAGCAATGACAATTTAGGTTCATAAGAAGCAATCTAGGTGCACAGTATAAAGATGCTGTCACGGTTTAGTTAGCTTCCTAATGAGCAGTTCGGTTCTAGTAGGTGTATTTTCCTCCCTGGTGATATATGACCATACCTGGAGGAAGCAGGACAGAGGTTGGCTCACAGGAGTGCATTCTCTGGCTCTGACTTGTGTCTCCTGCCAACCCACTTCAAAGCCAACTCAGACCTCAGGGATGCAGAGGGGGGAGCAGTGGTGGAGGGGACGCATGACAGCCTAGAAACAATTCTCCCTTTTTTTTAATTACCTCACCTGTGGGTATTCTTTGAGGCCTACCTAGAGGGGAATACACTTGGTTCATCTGCAAGCTACCCATATGAAGGTGAGAATAAATATCAGTAGCCTACGGTGAAGTGCCTTCCAGACCCAGGTCCATGTCCAGACTGGGAAGAGATGCATCTTTCTTTCCATGTTGGTGTCAGTGCTGAAGAGAGGGGTATCTGTGGGTTTCTGATCCTGTGCAGTTGGGTCACCCTTCCCATTTAGCTATATCTGTATGAGTATCAGCTGGCAGCATAGAAGTACCTGCTTTATCTTCAGCTTAAATAAATAAGGAATGTCAAAACAAGAACAAATTGGAAGTGAAAATAATGTGGAGACTGCAGTCATGAACAGTGTTCAAAGAGATGAGCTTTAAAGGGATGCATAGGGCCACAAAAGTGATCAGGGCCACAAAAGTAATCAGAAGGCTGAGCACCTCTCCTATGAAGACAGGCTGAGACATCTGGGATTGTTCAGCCTGGAGAAGAAAAGGCTCTGGGGAGACCTTATAGCAACCTTCCAGTACTCAAAGGGGGCCTACAGAAAAACTGGAGAAAGAACTATTTATAAGGGCCTGTGATGATAGGATAAGGGGCAATGTTTTTAAACTAGAGAAGGGTAGACTTAGATTGGACATTAGGAAGAAGTTATTTGCTGTGAGGGTGGTGGACTGCTGGAACACATTGTTCAGGGAGATGATTCAAGTCCCATCCCTGGCGACATTCAAGGTCAGATTTAATAAGGCTCTGAGCAACCTGATCTAGTTTGGGATGGTGCTGCTTACTGCAGTGGGTTTGGGCTAGATTACATGTATAGGTTTCTTCCAACCCAATGCATTCTATGATTTTATGATTCTGCGATTTCATTCTAGACAACGTCTTGCCCTGGCATGAGTTGCTTGGTGTCAATTCACATTCTGATTTTCTCATGGAGGCTTCCTTCTTGTCACTCAGCTTCTGGCCAGGGCTAGGGAACAGCCTATACAAGGATTTTCTAGAGAAAAAGAAACTCAGTTAACCTCATCCTGTTTTTTTTTGTAATTTTAGTGATTACAGTCAGTTTAAATTCGTACCCCACCCCTTAAAGCACCCTTAGGCTCTGGATTATCACAAAAACAGAGCTCAAGATGTTGTAAGTTGATATTTGTGCTATTTATGCAATTGAACATCCAGCGAAGCCAAGGAATGTGAGGCTTTTGCCCACTAGGAAGGATCAGAGTATCATGTGAGGCACCCTCTGGGACAACCAGGAGTCCTGTGGGGTGGTGCAGTGTCAGCACTGGGAAACCTCAGGTTCTTCTTAAGGGAGATGCACTAATATTCTTTTCTTCCCAAAGATGAGTGACTGAAGGGGTGTGTATGAAGGAACTGGTTGGAATCAATGGCTTTATCAGGCTGATCGACAGCTCATGCTGTTCTCTGATGTATTGAAAGTATAGTATAAATAAGCTAGCTTTGCTATAAACCTCTGTTATATCAATGAGTCCTCATTCTTCTGAAACAAACTTTCAGTGACAGGTATGATAAAAGTCCTAAAGGCAGGGAGATTTGGGTCAAATCTGGAGTACCAGAAGTCTAATACCTCCTTATGCCCTTCCATTTTAAGACCCAAAAAGGTTAAACTTCTATTTAGTAAATAAAGATTTAAACGATACTTGCATATACAGTTGAAACTCATTGAAATGTTATAGGTTAAACATTTATTTGTTATAAAAAACTTAAAATCTATAAAACTGATTATATTAATGGTGCCACCTAAACTAGCTGTGCTCTCATGCTCTGACTGTTTGCTGACCACTCACAGAATAGCTGGAATCAGAGCTCCAACTGGGTTCTGCATGGCAATACAAATCCTGAAGTTGTCAGTTGTTTTGGCAGTATCTCTGGCCTATATGACTGAGTTGTGTCAGAGGGAACAATGCACCAGAAATTACATTGTTTTCACCAGATGAAGAAATTTACTTCAAATGGAAGCAAACTATTAATATCAATGGATCTTGAAAGATGTATTGAAGAGAATCCCGAAGGAAAGTTAGAGCCATTCTTACAAGAAAAACAGTAATATCAGCTTGGATTAGTATTACATAACCAGGTGGAGGACATGTTATACAAAAGGATAGTTTGAGTGGCAATTCTAAAACCCACTTTCCAATCTGCTTTTGAAGTAACTGATTTTAAAAATGCTTTTGATGTGTGTCTGCCTAATGTTTGGGTTTTTCCATTTTTTATTTACTGGGAAGTGAAGAATAGTTAAAATTTTTATGACATACAGAATGCATTCTTCACTAAATATTGCCCAATTTTATTGTAGAAGGGTTACAGCTCTGCACACTGTACTTGATTTTGCCGTCTGTGATATATCCATCCATCTCCATCTCACTGCCTTAAACTTGAAATGTTTCTGGAGGCCCGATGATGGAATAGGTTTCATGTTTTGTCCTGCCAGAAGTGGCTGCTGAGTTGAATAGTGGGCTGTAATTCTCCAGGTGCTGAGACAGTGGCCTGAAGTAAACTATGTGCTTTGGAGCCTGGGCCATGTGCTTTGTGTGGATGGCAGTAGGAAGCCCCAGGGGCTGGAGCCATGCAGCCAAGAGAGTTCACAGCTCTGCTACTTGTTTCTTCTAGACTGTTGGGGGTATGTTTTTTGTTGTCTTGATGGACTTTAGGAAACAACGACTTGATGCCTTTCTCTCTGGAGTGGGAGTAGATTTCAGAATAAGTTGGAAAGAGGATACTACTAAGATTTCAGATGGGAGTGTACCAAAGAGCTTTGGATGAAGTCTTGAATCAAAGAACTCAACTGCATGTGATGAGGGATGTTTTTAAGCACTCCTGAGACAAATGTCAATCTCTGAGTGATGATCATAAGTGAAAAATACATATTGTAGTGACGCAATTACATAAAGTCAAGCAAAAAGGCTTTTCTTAAGCCATAGCTCTCCACAGCATCTCTTGATAAGTGTGGAAATGAAAATATGAAAAATACAAGTTTTAAACATTGTAACGGTGGTGAATCTGGGAACTGTGTGACTTGGAGCAGACAGCTTTTGCTGATACTGCTCTGGGCCCAACCAGAGGAGCAGTTTCCATGAATTGCTTGTTGCTCAGTTTATGCAGAAAAGCACAAGCTACTGTCTCAGTTCTCCCCTGCCAACTGTCATATCATTATTCTTTTGTCACACTGTCTATGAGACTTTATCAATGCCTTTGTAGTTGTCATTCTGAAGATAACTGGAGGTGGGCTTTGTACATCGTTGTTTTTGTCTGGAGGTCTTGGCTGACAAGACCTTCCTGAGGGATATGCTCCAGATGGCCACACTGATAAAAATGAAGCCTTCTCATGTCCTGTGATAATGGTTCAAACCAACCAGCCATACCTACAAGGCAGAAGATTTAGAGGGCAGCTCTGTCCTCATGACTCCTGACAAGATGAGGACACCCTGCCAAGGAATGTGCAAACCAGATGCCTCTCATCGCTGTCCCAGGTGTGCTTGCAGTGACTGTACTCTCTGTTGCTTCGATGGTGGCATTCTTTGTAGTGCCTGTAGTTCTCTGTAGTGCCTGATGAACAGCATTGTCAGTGATTTTTTTCTTGCAGTTTTGATTTTTTTTTGGCTTTGTAAATACACCAGCATAGTTATACGAACAACGTAATGAGTGAAAGCAAGATACTAAAGGCACAGTCTTCAGGAAGAACAGACAGATGGTTAAAACTAAATAAGTCAATAGAAAGGAGTAACATCTCTGTCACCACATACCAGTTCCATCTCCTTGTAGGGAAGAGTATAGAAAAGCGATCTGTGGCACTTTCTCTGCTTGTCCTTTGGAATCTACATTGGCCCTGTTCACTCAGACAGGCACTAATTGTTAATCATGTTAACCTTGATAAGCCTGTTACAGTCTTTAAGCAAAGAATTTCTAGAAGAAAAAGCATAAACGCCCCCCAAAATTATCGAGGAAAGAAATGAAGAAGCTAGAATCACCAATATTCCTGTACAATACAGTGGAGATGAACAATTCTTCGAAGTGAAAAAAGGTGGGTTTTTTTGAACCCATGAGAAGATTTAGGTTTTTCTGCAACATATAAGGTATCTGTGGAACTTACTGTTGGTAGATAATATGGATCCAAAACACGAGCAGTTGAAAAACAAAGATATTTTTGTGAATTTTCTGAATACATTTCATCGACTAGGAGATCTGAGGAAGAGAGTGCATTGTACAGAGTAGAAGACTGCTGGCAATTTCCAGAAAGTATGTGAATTCAGTAGGAAGTACTCTTTGCAAAGATTTTGCCAGTGCTCCTCATGGAAATTTTGGCACCTTCTGGCATGTTTTCAGAGACATTCCACAGTCCTCAGTCCATGGCTGTTGTGATATTTCTCTTTTCTTCTAGCTCTGAGATCATGTTTTCTAGATTTTTTTCTCTCTTTATAACTCTGCTCTTGACTTACTTAGTGGGCCTATATCTTTCTTAAAACATAGTGACTGCCTGCAGGGGACAGTTTTTCCAGCAGTGAGCTTTCTCTGGAGGTCGGTTGGTTGTGACCCTCTTTCCCTCCTGCCCCTATAGCTGAAGTGCTTCTTAATCCCCCAGTTTAACCCAGTTTGACCATGGTAAGGGCATCCCCACACCTTACCAGTTTTTATCTGATCTGTCCCTACAAGGGGTCCCCAAAAGTGATGTCACTTCAGTACCATCTTTCCTCTTACTCAGTGAAGGGGCAAGTGTTGGACAATGCCCTGGATGGATGCTGACAGACTGTGGCAGTGGTTTGGTCACTGGGGAAGCCTGGATGGGTGGCATTCAAAGACAGGGTGTGAGAGAGGAAAGTAGCCCAGGATTGGTGGGGTCTTTTCAAAGGATGCTGATGCAGACGGACACCTGTGTGTGGATGTCAGCCTGAGAACATGAAACCTTCAGTAACTCACTGTTAGTTGTTCTTAAGTCACAATATACATTGAAATATGTTGTTGAGTTTGGAAAATGCACAGGTCCTACTGTTCTTAGCATGCAGAGGGCTCTATGAAGGCAGCACTGGAAACTTCTCTGATCCTGTCAATTTGAAGAATGCCCTCCGGATGCCAGGTAACTCTTTTACAGATGTGCAATGAATTATTTTGCTTAAAACGGACGCTACCACTGGAAGTATCCAATGGTCCACTGGTTCTCTGCCCAAAACTCCTGGCTGTATCTCAGTGAATTATGGCACACTTTCCATTGTTCTTTACAGGAACTTAAGTGTTCCAACCCTTGCTTTCTGTGCCAGACAGAAGTGTGTGGAAACGTGCTGAGTGATTATTTTTTGTCTATGAGGAACAAAGGATTTCTGTGTTGCTTGCCTCTACCTCTCTGTCTTATTTCCAGGAGGAGATCTGATGCTGAGCATATAAATTAATGGCATTAAAAAAGTTGGTCGACCCCTACAGGGGCAAGTTTGACAGTGTGCTTTAAAATGCTAGGCCTACCAACCCCATAGTCTGAGGCCGTGTTTGTTCTCCCATTTCAGTCCTACTTTCTCTGATATTGTATTTAGATTTACCATAGAATCACAAAATGGTTTAGGTTGGAAGGGACCTCAAAGATCATCCAGTTCCAACCCCCCCACCATAGGCACTAGTACAGGTCACTCAAGGCCTCATCCAACCTGGCCTTGAACACCTCCAGGGAGGGAGCATCCACTACCTCCCTGGGCAACCTGTTCCAGGGTCTTGCCACCTTCACTGGAAAGAACTTCTTCCTAATATTTAGTCTAAATTTCCCCTCTTCCAGTTTAAGCCCATCACCCTTTGTCCTGTCATTAAAATGGCTTTTAAATTGGCCCTCCCCAGCCCTCCTGTAGACCCCCTTCAGATACTGGAAGTCTACTATAAGATCTCCTTGAAGCCTTCTCTTCTCCAGGCTGAAGAACCCCAACTCTCTCATAGCAGAACTGCTCCAGCCCTCTGATTATCTTCGTGGCCCTTCTCTGAACTCGCTCCAACAGTTCAATGTCCTTCTCATGTTGGGGGCTCCAGAACTGTACACAGTACTCCAGGTGAGGTCTCATGAGAGGAATTAACTTTTACATGTGTTAACTGCTGCAATGCTATGAAGATCCCCACTAGCCCTCTGTGCCATAGCTGATCTGAAGTAAATCACTGAGCCCAAAGTGTTCTGCAGTTAGAGCAGTCAGCACATCTCAGTTCAGAGGGCCACATCAGCACTGTTTGAGCTGGCTCACCAACTGCAGGAAATATCTCTGCAGAGTGAGCTCTTCTTGGGATGGCCCCCATCCAGCCCTTATTGAAGGTGGTGGAATTGCTTGCATTTTCTCCACAGCACTTGGATCAAATGTCAATTTTAGAAAAAAAAAATCCAGTAATGCTTTGCCAAAGTGACACGGTGCGTTAACTTTTTGGGTGGAAAACAAGTATCTTCTTGTGCTGTTTTGTCTGTCCTCTTTCTTTACTTTTCTGCTGATGTGGCTTTGGAATATCTGTATGGAGTTAAATAACAGTAAGAGTATGTGAAGGTGAGGAGCAAAGCAGCTATACTTGTGTGGATTGCTGGATGAGAAAGGTGAAAATGTTCTCTTTCCCTTGTACCTCTCAGTTATGGTAAAATACTGCTTTTTCTTTTCCTGTTTGTGAATAACAGCTGAAATGTGAAAGCCTTGAGATGCACAAAGGACAGACACCCACCTTATTAAACTACACTCTAGTTTATATTTATTTCAAATGAGGTGAAAAAAATGGAACCGTATATTAGAATTGTCCTAACTCTTAAAGCCAACGCAAAAAGTGATTTACATGCTTGAAAATGGTAAAGTACTTCTGGAAAACAAAGCTGTTGTGGGCATGAGGAAGGGATGGGCGATCATGTTGCTAAGTATCTTTGAAAACAATAAAGTCCTTTTCCTGGCAAAGGGTATAGCCCTAGTTCCATGAACACTGCCACCTGAGTGCAGGGTTTTCCACCCTGTCCTGGCTTTCCTGGTCCGTCCTGCAGGGCTGGCATCCCTCAGTCTTTCTGCATCTCCTGGACAGATGCTAGTCTTGGTTTCACAAGTTGCCAAACAAGAGCAACTACAGAGGTGCACTGGGATACTCAAGTATGAACTTGAACATCACCACTCAAACAGTGCATTTAGGAGAGGCTAATGCAATACAATAGCTTTTAGGAGTGTGATATTTTTTTATAAAGGGTCTTACATCACAAATGGAATTAATTTTATGGTTACTGGCTAAAGAATCAAAATATAGTGCCTCTTTTTTCTATTAACTTACTGCCCTGGTTTGCTGCAAGTACACTTGATATTCTCATGGTAGTAGGGCTTTGACACTTACAAGAGTGCATGTGTCACTTATGAGGGTGCATGAGAGTGTGCTATATCCCAAAGAAATAGCTCAGACATCTAGGAACCACAACAGACTGAGGTACTTTTCTATCCTTGGTAGTGAGTTTTGGCTGGGTGTTCACAAACTACATTGCTCATCTCTGAAACTGGATTGCTCTTGCAGATTGACAGTAATGCAAAGTTATCACTCCAAAGGACAACTGATTGTACTCAGAGGGTGCCGTTAAGGACTTCTTATGACAGGGATCTACTCTTTGAGGAGGATGATTGAACTAGGAAGACTGGCACATTTTAGTCAGCTTTCCACACTATTTTGTCTGGTAAAGCAACAGTAGTCTCAAATCCAGGGTAGTGAGTCATTGAGTCTCATTTGATGCATAGAACTTAATTTTAAAAATAAAATTTGTAATTAAAACTAACAAAACTAACATTCCACTCAAACCCCATCAACAAACCAGAGTAAAATAAGCAAAAATAAATCCACCAGTTTGCTGTTGCAGGGTGATGATTTTTGGTAAGGTTGTCCATAACAGGGTTTTATTTGCCAGCTAGTATTTTTGGCCTTTTCTGATAAAGGCAGGAGATCACTTTCTGATGAGTTCCTTATCTCTAAGCAGGTACAGCTTCTCTCTTCAAGCTGTTACTTTGCTCATGGCAGGGTCATTGTGCTTAGCTTCCCAAATTTCTTCATGAAGTGAAAAAAAAAAAAAGAGGTTAGTAGATGTTTATGGATCAGTGTTACTTACTGACTGTGCCAAATATGTGTCCTCTCTGCAGCAGGACACGTTCTATGGGTACAATTTTCCAGTCTTGAAGTAATGCCACATAGAAAGAAAATGCTGACTAGGGAAGGCAAAAGTAAACTTTTTTTACCTAGATTTGTGGTGGTAAATGGAAGTGCCTGATTTTTTCGTGGCCTCACTTTTCAGCTTCTTTGGCTTGTATCTTGGTAAGTTTGAGTTGCTTGGTACATTTCCCCTCACAGTAATAGAGTGACCACTAAGGGTCAGTGCTTGCTTCTTTGGTTTTTGGTTTTTTTTAGCTATCTTTTATTTTCCTTTGCTAGATGACTGATGAGACTCTCTGATGAATCTGTGTGATCTGGCAAGGGCAAGCTGCCTCCTTGTGTGGTTGTTTAGAGGATGTTTTACCCTCAGCTGAGACATTATGGTCTGCACTTACATCATTTGTAAAATGTTCTCTCACAGTCCTGACACGCACAGAAATTTTGGCAATACTGGTGGATGTTTCAACTGTGAAAAGTCAATACTGAAGCTTTAATCAGTCCTGCATTTCTGGGCCAAGATACTATAAACAAATTCCTTCATCTCTATGTAATATGTATGTCTACACTGAAGAGAGTGCAAGGGAGTGGCTCTTTTTCAAGTTCCAGAGCACAGAAAATGATTTGATTTTATTTTAAATGTAGGTAGCTCTTTAAATGAGGTCTGAAAATGTTTGCTAGTTGGCTTAGTTTGGCCAGAGCAGAGGTTCAGAAAACTGTTAAGTCAGTTTTGGACTCAAAAGTGAAAAAATACTTAGTGTTATTTAGAGGGGGAAATAATGGGGAGATGAGGAAGGATCAGCTTTCAGTTCAATCAAGAACTTGGTAGTAGTTCCCAAAATTTCTTAGAAAAAGAAAAAAAAAAAAAAAAGGTTGGGAGTGAACACATCTGAAGACTTAGCTTTTTTCATTGCTACAGGTTTAGGACATCCTCCAAAGTTTATGGAAATCCAGCTGAGTTCCTAGCGTGCCACAGTATGTGTTAGATGATGAACATACAGCTGCAATCCCGTATGCTTCCATAAAGGCCATATCCACTGCCTCTGGTAGGAGAAATCACAGGCACTGTAATAGCTGGCAGCTGTGAAGCCTTCGTGTTGATGCAAAATCTTGTCTTCAGACTTGTTAAGCCATCTGCTGTGGATTCAGGCAACCTGCCAAAGTTCAGGAGGATCAGACTGAAGCCCAGAGAAGTGATGGAGATGTTCCCCTAAAAGTGACTAGTGTCTTTGGCCTTTTCTGGATGACCATTTTCCCAGAATGGACTCAGCTGGCCTGGATGGAGCTGTGGTATTGAGCGAGCAGCAGTGCAATGTGCCCATTGTGTATTATGGGGATATATTATGCCTGGTAGTGAGCAAGATACTGTGGTTTCTGGTTTTGGTCCTTCTGTTGGTAAATATACCGCTGCTTGCTTCACTGAGAGTGCAAACTACCAGATGTAATAAGAGATGACTTTCTTCCCTCTGGGAGGATGAGGCTTTATTTACAGATCTCTGCATCTCTGTACCTAGTGGATATTTGTGCTTAAATGAGGCAATTTTTATTGTCACATTAATCTGGAGGAGCCTGGAGGATTTGTGCAAGGTTCTGTTAAAGATGGGTGAAAACAGACGCACAAAGCCCAGCATCCAGTGGCTGTGGCTATGTCTAGCCCTTCCCTCACTTCCACCTGTGCTACTTTGCTATCAGCCTTTTCTCAGTTTAAACACTATGTTTCTTCTTTGTTTTTGTCAGATTTCCATGTGTGTTCCTATTTCCATGACACCTTTAATATTATTATAGTAGTTCTTTCAGTGATTCGTATTTCCTCTGTTTCAAGTCCTCCTCTCCATGTTCCTTTTCTTAGATCTATTCTTGTCTGTTCTGGTCTAGGATTGAAGTAATGACTTGATTTTTTAAGGAGGTTTGCTTTCTTTAGCCCAACATGGGGGGAAAAAAAAAAAAAAAAAAAAAAGTTTGTGGTCTCTTGAGCAGGTTCAGATCTTACCATGTGCAGGTTCACATCCAGCACCTAGATGTGCAATGAATGGCATCCTAGTGATGTAGGGGGGTGACGGGATGTGTCTTCATAGCACTTGACCTCTGGTGACATCTCATTCTTTTCTCATTATCTGTGAACTGTTCAAGACTCTTGTTCCTCATGATGTATGAGATATATTTCTTCCTCCAGCCTCTTCCCTGAGGAATGTAGCTTGTTTAGGACAATGTTTTTGTTCTTTTTTTAAAAATTATTTTGTATATCTTTGTGATGAGTGATCCTGGACAACAAGACCAAACTCTTAGGGCACATTGAGCTTTTCTTATTGCTCAGCCTCCATACTCCCAGGGTTATCCTCCCTGTGGATGTTTCCTTGACCCAAGACTAGAGGAGGAGACCAGGGCAGGAGAGTGCTCAGGTGCAGAGGTTGTGACAGCAGGAGGAAGTCCTATGGGAGGCTAAAGGAGTGGAAAATTTCCTCACTGGAGGTGATGACTCTGCAGTGCAGATGAGCTTGATGGGACAGCAGCCCTGCAGATGCTTGTACAAGGTGGTGTGAGCCCAAATTCACTTTATTCCTTTGTGTGGCTAAGGTCAGGGCCTTCACCCTTACCTCAAACCAGGCTGATGGCTCACAGGATATGGGCAGCAGTGAGGTGGGGAATTTCCTTCTGCTGCTTTTTGTTTTTAATGGGAAATCTCTTTCAAGCCTGGCACAGACCTCACACAAAATTACTGGATTTGATGGATCAACAGTTACCAGATGAGTCATTTGAACTATTCTCTGATAGCTATATCCTGAATGCCTTCAAATTTCATCTAGTTGAGCTGTGACAAGGAAGGATAAATAGAAACTGGAACTAGGTAGTGAAATGGAACAGTGGGTAGTAAAGTATGATGCTACCATAAGGAAAGTAATCTAAGTCTTAGAAAGTCCTGATTTCGAAATCTCAGCTGATTCCTTTCATTCAGTATTAGGGTCCATCAACTTCTCTTTGCCTAAAGCCACATCTGTTCTAAATTGAATACTTTCCATATGGCTCTCTGGCTGGGGTAGTTCCTTTTGTATCCTTTGTCCCTTGCAACTCCCTGTTTTAATTCTAGTTGGAAGATGTGGCTTTGACTAGGGGAGCAAAGCTGATGGGCTGCAGCATTCCTACCAGCCCAGCTAGGCCAGTATGCTCTTGGTGCTTTGTGGCATGAGAGACCACCACGAGGAAACCTGAATAGTGTGCTTGCACCACAGCTAGGCAAGCCATAGGGGTCTGGGAAAGTGTGGCTCGTTGAAGGCTAGGGTTGGGCTGCTCAAGAGTATTGTGGAGATCTAGGGTGGTTATGGCTACCTACCACACAAGGACTACAAGGAGAGGCTGCTGGAGTGGAGCTGGCCCAGTCCGACAGGGCCTAACAAGAAGATAGGATGACATCCTACAGCAGGCAATTGCTACTTGATTGGGGTCTGCAAAGAAATAATGGAAAAGGGTCTGCTTTTGCTGTTTATAGAGACATACAAACATCAATACATTGAAGTGTTGAAGTGATATCATGATTAAATATGAGCTCCTGAACTGGTGCTGTAAAGAGGATCTTACTATTGCTCTGAGCGGGAGGACTTTGGTACATATGTGTCTCATTTGTCCAGGTCTCTGGCAGCTTTTGCTGTCCCATTCTCTTACTCTCTTGACATTGCTGTGATTGGAGTGGCTGGCTTTCCCAGGGAGTGAAGGGTTCTGAATTTAGCATTTAACCTCTGCACTGTCAGATTTACTCAATCTTGTGCTTGTTGGAATGGCATTGGTAGAAGAGATTGAGAGAGACATGGTTTGAGCGCAAAACATAAAAGAGGCAAAACAAGTATGGGGATATCAGTCCTGGGTGGTGCTGCCACCACTCTCCTTCCTGCTGGTTGCTCAGCTGGTAGCCTGTGCAGTAGCATAGTGCAGCTCATGTGCACTAGAGAATGCCACAAAAAACTGGAGATGACACTTGGAGCAATCAAACCGTTTGACACTTCTTAAAAGAATGCTGCCAACTTGACAGCAAATGTAAACACAAACATCTTGCATAAGGTACCTGTTACAGAGCTGGGTGCTGAAGGGATTGTATAATGAGAATTTGGGAAGTGAAGAGTTGAAGCATGTGCAAAACAGACCTGTTAAATATGAGGCACTCAGAGGATGCATGCATTATTGATAGGGTTAGGAGAAGAGAACTGCTTTTAATGTGGATCGCTTTCTAAAAGAAAGTTTTGCAATAGTCAAATAATTCTGTACATTTTCCTCTAACCTTTAACTCACTATGCCTGAACTAGGGAAAGGGAATTAAATAAACAAAGCTACAGGACATCCCCAGTTTCTGATGGAGTCCCTGTATGACGATATGTTTTGATTTTTGTTTTTTTGCACCATTCTGTCTGCAGAGCCTGAGAAAAGGTGTTACTGAGTATTGGACATCCCACTTGGAAAATTTGTTACTGCAGTTGGATTTTGTAGCAAAATTAAAAAACTGTAAAATGATGTATTTTGCTTACGTTATTTAATAGATGTGCTTGCCACAGAAGTGGGCTGCTAGAAATGTCATGTGCTTCATAATAACTAGTGAATTGTGTGTGTGTGTGCTTACTTTTGAAGAGAAGGACATGCCAAGTAGACCTCTGAGAGTACGTGATCAGTCTCCAGATGGCAAGTTACCTTTTCGTTGGAAACCACCTTATGGAGCAGGCTTCAGAGGTTCACGCAGCAGATCCCAAGGTTACCTCCGTGGGTATGGAGAGAGTAGCCGAAGGATGAGTTATGCTCCACTGCCACAAGAGCGGCAAAACCAGGAAGTGAGAAAACTGGGTAAGTCAGATGTCACTGATGGCATCTAGCTGAGCTGGCACATTTCTGTAATTCCCAGTGGTCACATGTTGTTGTAGCCATCAAAATAACTTCTTCCTTTAATGAAAATGCTCACTAAGTTTGCATTCTGTAGCATACCCTTAACAGAAAAATATAATGACCAGGGTAGAAAGTGTACCAAAACTTGATGCTACATTAAAGAGACACTGCCTCTGAGTTATTACTATTGATAGCAGAGGGAAGGGCTGGGGGGAAAGAGCTGTAGCTCAGACTCTTCTTGAATGTGGTGGGACCACTCTTAAATCTGTTGTTACTTGTCCTCTTCTTACACTTTGTATCCTGATATAATTTCACACAAGTGGAGAGAAAAAAAATAATGCTTTAATTAAATGTTTCTACTCTTAATATTAAAACTATTTCATAGACTCTGTACTAGAGCGTTGCACTCCTGGGTCTATGTGCTCTACAATTCCTTCATAAATCCTGGTCACTAAGGGCTCTTGAGATAGTCAGGTTGGCCTCTTCTGTGCTCTCTGATGTGTGATGCTGTGATGGTTTACATTTGTGCCTAGATCACCTGCTCTTAATTTAAAGGATTTCCCATCTAATGCTATCAATGGGATTTGCAAATCCCTTTGATTTGTATATCCATTGATATCATTAGATGGGAAATCCCTTTGATTTGCAAATCCCCTTGTGCTATTTGTGAGACTTGACAGTGTTATGGCTGACCTATCTCTGTCCTGCTGTGTGAGTTCCTCTCTCTAGAGCAGGCACTAAGTCTGTACTCACAAGTCTTACTTTGCTTCTCTGCTGTTCTAGTGTGTTTGTTCAAGACTGGGCTTCTTTCTCTGTAGGAATCCCATCCCAGAGGTAGTCTGGACTTAGGTTATGAAATGGATCATCACACACAGCTGCCAGAATTCCTGACTCAGCAATGTAAATCTCTATTTCTCTATCTGCTTTGTGGGTTTTGTATCGTTACTGTACATCTTTATCTGCATTTCTCCAAAGACAAGGAGCTCCTCAGTCACTTTTACCAGTTACTCCCTCTTTTCCTAGTAGGAATCTCATACTTATTTCTCATCTCTATTCTATATATAGGGGTTTGAGTGCACCCTCAGTAAATTTGCAAGTAACACCAAGCTAGGTGTCTGTGACAATCTGCTAGAGCATAGGAAGGCTTTGTAGTGGGACCTGGGCAAGGCTAATTGTATGATGTTTAACAAGGCCAAGTGCCAGGTCCTTGGGTCACAAAAACCTCATGGCAAGCTACAGACTTGGGGATGTCTATTTGGAAAGCTGGGACCTGGGGGTTCTGGTTGTCAGTCGATTAAATATGAGTCAGCAGTGTGCCCAGGTGGCCAAGAAAGTCAATGGCATCCTCTCTTGTATTAGAAAGACTGTGGCCAGCAGGAACAGGGAGGGATTGTCCCCCTGTACTCAGCACTGGTGAGGCCACACCTCAACTATTGTGTTCAGCTGTGGGCTCCTCGCTACAGGACGAATATTAAAGTTGTGGAGTATGTTCAGAGAAGAACAGTGAGGCTAGCAGAGGGCCTGGAGCACATAGCCTATGAGGCTCTGAGTGATGTGAGGGTGTTCAGTCTGGAGAAGAGGAGGCTAAGGGGAGA
>VWYK01048940.1:7757-28768 GCA_013399775.1 Semnornis frantzii
CGCCCTAAGGGAACAAGGCAGCCCCGGGGAGCGGGGCCTGGCCGGGGGCGGAGGGTGGCCGTACCAGTACCCGCTCCCGTGGGGACCCACGGTTACTCCGGAGCCCCGCGGGCCCATCCGTGGTGACCAGTGAAGCTGTGCTGTGCCCTACCGGCGGCTCGTGCGGTGAGGCTGGGCCGCTGCCCTTAACGGCCGGCACGGGGCGAGCGTGCCCCTGNACCTTGCGCTGCCGCAGCCCCCTCCTGGCCGGGCCGCCCGGGGGAGCAGGCTGCAGCCCGGCCTTGTCCTTTCCTTTCTTGCTTCTCTCGCTGAAGCGTCCGTCCCACCTCGGAGCCATCCGGGGGTCCCCACGGCCTTGTGACCCCTGTCCCCTCCATGCAGCCCTGACTCCACGGCTCTGCCACTTCGGGCCGTGGTTTCCAGGGGATCTCGGAGGATCTGCTGCCCGGTTTAAGGGTTTTTCTGTGGCAGCCGCAGAGGCCCTGGTCCTGTCGCTGTGCGGTGTCAGCCTGCTCCAGAGAGGTCATGGTCTCCTCTGAGGTGCAGAGAGGCCTTTTCTTAACGCAGTGCATGGAGGGCCTGGGCTGAAGGCCGAGAAAGCACTCAGCAGATGCCTTGTTTCAAAACAGCACGAACTTTTCAGACCCTTTTAAACACCGTGGTGAGAGCAGAGCTCTCTGGGACTAGCACCCCACAGCTGCCCAGCCTGTGGGTGCCAGGCTTAGGAGAAGAGGGGAAAGCTTCTGTCTACCCAGGTCAGTGTGGGGGGGACGCAGCCAGCATCACCTCGGCAGTTCCTAGCAGACCTATGAAGCAAGACTCCTGAACTTAATTCCCGCAGTTTGTTTAGTTTGATGTGGCTATCCCAGGAAATTGGAGCCAGATTTGCAGCAGTATTCAGGCATCTGACTCCATTAGAAGCCTGTAAACCCTGCCTGGTGTCTGGTTCCAGCCAAACCAGTGAGAGGTAGGCAGCTTTTCCCTCCACAAAGCCATCTCCTGCTGGCCTCCCCAGTTGTCTTCTCTGTAGTGATGTGCCCTTTTTTAACCTTGTTTTTTTTTCTTTCTGTAACTTTTCTCTACAATTTTTTCTTTCTTTTTGCCTTCTCTGCCCCCAGTGGAACCAAAAAGAACCAGATGAGTGTTTCCTCCCAGGCTTTAAGGTGCTTCTGGTGCTGACCCAGCCATAGCTCTTGTGACCTCATCTCTGCTGAGGTGGGAGGGCAGCAGGCAGCCTGTGGGCACCAGCAGTGCAGTTGTCTGTGAGCATTGGTGCTCGTTCTGCTGCTGTCCCATAAACTAGGGGACCTGTGGGTTGGCTGGGTGCTGCCTGCACCTGTGGCAGGGCTATTGGAGCAGCATCCTTTCTGATCTGAAGTGGGAAAGGCAGAAGGAAGGGAGTTTGCTGATGTATGGGACAGCTTCCCTATCTCTCACTAGCCCTGCAATCATTGTCTCTAATGATCAGACTTCTCTGAAGTGAAAGGTCACCTTCAAATGGGCTCACCTATCCCCAAGGTTACAGAGGGAAGGTTTTTTTGCTGTTTACTTCAGTTGCCTTCAAAGAAGCTAAAGCCTGTGAGCATGTCAGTTCCATACCCACTGGTATGGGAGCACTGCTGCAGGTACTCGTGGGAGGAGAAGCAGTCCTGGGCACCACCTGGCACTGCATTTCTGTCACAGCTTCAGGGCCATGCTGGAGCAGGTGCACATCCCAATTGTCTCTCCAGAAGTCCTGGGTGGATGTCATGGCATCCACTGCAAGGGCTGTATCTCATGCCTGGTGGTCCCTGAGTGTTGGCTGACCTGTCATCACAGAATGAGGGTTGGAAGGGACCTCTGGAGCTTGTCCAGTCCAACACATTTGCTAAAGCAGGGCCACCTACAGCAGCTTCCCAGGATCACAAGGTCCAGGTGGGCTTGAAAGCACTCCAGAGGAGATGACCAAGCTTGTGACATGTACAACACTTCCCTCCTGCTGGCTGGCTACCACATGAGGCGAGTGTCTGGCTCCTGGTGGACTTTGACTTCAGATGAGCATGGGGAGCAAACTGAAAGCACCTCCTGCATTGCATGTTTGGGATGTGGTGGGAAGAAGGCATCTTGCTCTTCAGTGTAACAGCAAAGCCCGAGGGTCAGTCTGCTTGTCACTGGAAGATGAAGGTCGAGATGTCCCCCAGAAGCAGCAGGAATTTGTCAGCTTGCTCCATAACAGAGACAGGGCAGAGGTGTTTTCTCTCTTCCTCCTTGCCTGCCCCAATGATGAAGCAAGGTCTTGCTGGCCTGTGCTGTGTTCCTGCTTGCTCTGCAAGTACCTCCTGGGCAGTTGGCAGTGCCATGTAGGTGATGCCACCCCACTGGCGAGGGGCAGGACTGGCAGGAGAAGAGTAGCTGGAGTGAATTGTTTTACCTGTGCAAAAAGAGAGGAGAGCCCCAAAAGAGGGAAAGCCTGTCTGGTGGCTTTGTGTTCTGTTTCAAACTGGGGTTGGCAGGGCTTGGAGGATGAGCCTGTAATACCTAAAGGGTAGGGAGTGAGAGGAAGGGGCCAGATCCTTCTTGCTGGTGCCCAGCAAAAGGACAAGGGGCAGCGAGCACAAGCTGGAACCCAGGAGGTTCCATGTGAACAGGCGGAGAAACTTGTTTGGTGTGAGGGTGCTGGAGCCCTGGAGCAGGCTGCCCAGAGAGGCTGTGGAGTCTTCTTCTCTGGAGAGATTCCAAACCTCCCTGTTCGTTGTGATCCCGGGCAAGCTGCTGTGGGCTCCCCTGATTTAGCACGGGGAGTTGGACTGGATGATCTCCAGAGGTCCCTTCCAACCCCACCATACTGGGATTGCAGACAGAATGAGATCACATCCTGCAGTATCTTCTGTTGCTTGTGGTTCTTGCACATGTGCTGGTGTCCTGAACTCACAACCTCAGGCCCCTTCACCTTGGCTGGATGGGTTTGGAGATGCAGGGTCAAGTGAGTAGGTAGTAGAAATACACCAACTACATCCAGATGTGTGCCAGCACAGGACAAACTCCTGAGATGGGTATTTCTGCTTGTGGTGAAAGAGCTTCTCCTGGAAAGCGAGGTGTGCCTGATGGAACATGTCCTGTTCTGCAGTGGGTGGAAAGGCACTGGAGCAGAATCCTCTTAGGAGGAGCTGTGCCCGCGTGGAAGGTGGCTGCAGGCTGCTGAGGGGGTGGCTGCTGGCTCATGCTTTACAAAGGTAGGACTTCATCTCTCCTAGCTGGTGGTGCATAGTCCTCTAGCTGTGATGGGAACCAGGGCTGGAGGAGCCTGAGGGACCTCAGTCTGTTGGTGCATCCCTGCCAGGAACATGCAGTGTGGAGGGACAGAGAAGCCAAAGGCAGCCTTGGGTAGTAAGAGATATTGGTGTATGGCTTCTCAGGAGCTGCTTTCCTTCCCCCTCTACCTGACAAGTAGGACCAAGGTGCAGAGTCATGGGGAGGTGTGCACAACCTCAGAACTCCTCTTACTTCTGCCCAGACTGGAGAAGGGATGACTGCTCAGCAAATTCTCCTCAATATCTCCTCTTCCTGGCCAGAGGAGGTGTTTCCAGAGCAAAGGAGTAGAACTAGAGGTCCCTCAGGAACACCTGTGTCTATCACCTAGTTTGGGTGCAAGGCAGGGATGCTGTGAGCCCCTGCTCCATGGGGTCCCAAGCCCAGAACCAGGCAGGAGGGTCTCAGACCTGCAGTCAGAGAATCATACAATTGTTTAGGCTGAAAAAACTTCAAAGATCATCCAGCCCAGCCATTACCCCAGCACTGCCAGGTCACCACTAAACTCTGTCTTCCAGCATCACATCTGCATGGCTTTGAAACCTCTCCAGGGATGGGGACTCCACCACTCCTCTGGGCAGCTTGGACCAGGTCTTGACAACCCTTTTGGGGAAGAAATTGTTCCTCATGTCCAACTGGAACCTCCCTTGGGGCAAATTGAGGCTGCTTCCTCTTATCCTGTTTCTTGTTCCTAGGGAGAACAGGCCAACCTCCACCTATATCCAACCTCCTTTCATGGAGTTGTAGAGAGCCAGAAGGTCTCTCCTCAGCCTTCTTTAGGCTGAACAGCCCCAGGTTGATCACAAGATGTCCTCAGGTCAGCACACACCCAGCTATGTCTCCTGTAGCACCCCAAGCTGTGGCTGTGTGGAGCATAGCTCTGGCTGGGGCTGCTGGGTGCCACAGTGGGATGAAGGATGCAGTGTTAGGCCTCAGGCATCAGTGTTGGAACATCCTAGTTGTGCCACAGCAGGACTTGTGGAGTTCATCTGTCCCTGTATGGCCATGGCCCTCCCTGACAAAGTCTCTGCCTGGCCGTGTGGAAGCTGCTGCCATCGAAAATGAACCTTAAGCTGCTTTGTTGTTCAGGCCATGGTGTAATCCCTCAGACAGGGCAGGTGGTGTTTTTTATAGCATCACAGAGTGGTTTGGGTTGGAAAGGACCTATAAAGGTCATCTAGTCCAATCCTTCTGCACTCAGCAGGGACATCTGCAACTAGAGCAGGTTGCTCACCACGCCAAACAGACTGACCTACAATGGTTCTAGGAACTGGGCATCTCCCAGCTTTCTGGGCAACCTGGGACAGGCTTTCACCACCCTCAGTTCAAACATTTCTTCCTTCTCTCCAGTCTGAATCTCCATCTCTGAGTTCAAACCATCACTCCTTGTCCTATCACAAGAGGCCCTGCTCAAAAGTCTGTCCCCAGCTTTTTTTGGTCCCCTTTAAGCACTGCAAGGCCACCTGAAGGTCTTCCTGGAGCCTTCTCTTCTCCAGGTGGGACAACCCTAGCCTGATCTCACAGCAGAGGGCTTCCAGCCTTTGCATAATTTCTGTGACTTCCTCTGCACTGCTCTTGGACCATTGGTCCCTGCTGTATCTTTAGGCTGAAGAACTGCTGAACTGTTGCCCCAGCACAGGGTGATGATTTGGTCTGAGTGGGGAAGTCTCTGTTCTGGAGGATTCTTCCTCATTGTCTGGGACTTTTTCCCTGGATGTTTGTCCCAGGTCTGAAGTGTCAGGATCCCAACCTGAGAAGCTTCTGGTTCAAATGGCTTCACAGCCCCTGCACTTCTAGATGGCTGTCAGGAGCTTCAGAAGGTTCAAGTAAGCCTTAGTCTGGGGCAGTGTGGTGGCAGATACCTGAATGCAGGCTCACTCCTTACCTCAGTGCTTGCTTGGGTTGCCATTGACCCACACTTCCATGAGGCCAGGGTCTGCAGGAGCATATTGTTGTGAGGTGGAGCATCTCAAACCTCACTAGGTTATGATGTCCTGTCGCCTTTACTGATGTAACTCATCCTGTGTAGTTAACCCTTCAGAGCTTTGCTTCTGCCAAGCAAGAAACTCCATGCTCTGTCAGATCCTTGGGAAGGGATGGAGTTGATGCACCTCTCTGCTTGGAGCCAGGCTGGTGGTCCTGTTGAGTGAGAAGCTGGACATGAGCCAGAAATGGGCACTTGCAACCCAAAAGGCCAATGGCTTCCTAGGCTACATCAAAAGCAGAGGAAGCTGGAAGTGGCCAGCAGGTCAGGAGAGGTGATTCTGCTGCTCTGCTCTGGTGAGACCTCACTTGGCATACTGCATCCAGCTCTGGAGCCCTCAGCACAGGAAGGACATGGACCTGATGGAGCAGGTCCAGAAGAGGACCGCAAAGATGGTCAGGGGGCTGGAACACCTCTGCTGTGAGGACAGGCTGAGGGAGCTGGAGTTGTTCAGCCTGGAGAAGAGAACACTCCAGGGAGACCTAATAAAAGCCTTCCAGTACCCAAAGGAGGCCTACAAGAAGGCTGCAGAGGGACTGGTTACAAAGGCCTGCAGTGACAGGACGAGGGGCAGTGGTTTGAAATTAAAGAGCAGAATTAGATTAGATGTTAGGAACAAGTTCTTTACTATGAGAGTGGTGAAACACTGGAACAGGTTGCCCAGAGAGGTAGTTAAGGCCCCTTCCCTGGAGATACTAAAGGTCAAGCTTGACAAGGCTGTGAGCAGCCTGATCTAGTGGAGGATGTCCCTGCTGAATGCAGGGGAGTTCGACTAGATGACCTTTGGAGATCCCTTCCAACCCAACCCATTCTGTGATTCTATAACCTGGTCTTTCCTGCAGGAGCAGAGGGAGCTGGGCTGGTGTCCATGTGAGGAGCAGAAGACAGTAGGGTTTCTGGTGTGACCTAATCATACAATTTCATTGCACAAAAGAGCCCAGATTTATAGCCTGAGTTTTGGAAGGGAGGCTGCTTCCAGTCGTTTTATGGATGGTGCTGACATCTCTGGCTGCACAAACTGTGTCTGCTTCCTTGGATGTTGTTTGAAGGACACCTACCATCCCAGTTGTCTCTACTTATGAAACTTCTTGGAACCAGACCACTCTTTTCCAAATTGGGAACTTTCAATGGCTTAAGCCTCTTGACTCACTAGGATTCAGACTGGGAGCTTCCCAGTTCATCTCACTTGTCATCGTGCCCTCTGGTAATGGGAAAGGAGTTTTCAGAGTCCAGATAACTCAGTGGTTGGTTTTGTTCCAGAGCAGGGGCTTGATACCAATGCCAGACTGCTGTGATCTGTTTAACAAGCCCTGCTCTTGTCTGTGATCTTGCATGGCTCACCAGCTTTGGTGATGCTGGTTTCTGCAGGTGTTCCTGGGAAGGAGACACCTTCTCCCCTGCTCCTGGTGAGGGGAGGTGATGTTTTCAGGGTCTTTGCCGTAGCAAAGCCATGTGGCCTGAAGGCAGAGTGAGGTAGGTGTGAAGAGTGTGGGTTCTTGTGTGGAGGAGGGAGGCTTCTCACTGTAGAATCATAGAATGGTTTGGGTTGGAAGAGACCTCCAGAGATTGTCTAGTCCAACCCTGCTGCAGTGAGCAAGCCATCAGCAAGCCCATGCTAGTGGCTGTGTGTTTCTATGTGGCTGAGTGGGTGCCTTCACCTTCTCTTTGCCCTTCTGCATGATGGTTGCCAAAGTCCTTTTTTCTGTAACACTACCAGGAGCCAAGTTGGAACAGGTCTGGGAGAGGCTACAACAATGATCCCTTTTAAACTCAAAGAAGGAGGTTCAGAGTGGAGAGAAGGGAGAAGTGTTTGACCCTGAGGGCGGTGAGAGCCTGGCTCTGGTTGCCCAGAGAGGTGGGAGATGCCTTATCCCTGGAACCATTTCAGGTCAGGTTGTCTGGGGCTCTGAGCAGCCTGCTGTAGTTGCACATGGCCTACTGGCTGCAGGGGGGAGGGTTGACTAGATGAGCTTGAAAAGTCCCTTCCCTTCCAAAGCACTCTGTGGCTAGTGACTAGGAGGAGGAAGATGCAGCATCTTGAACTAAAGCTGGTGTTTAGTTGGCAGCTGTTTTCTATCTCTGTTTTCCATGCTCCTCTCCACAGCATTTTGTGGTCATTATAAAAGCTGAAGCACTTTGCTGGTGGTGTTCTCTCTCCAAAATGACCTCTCTCCCATTCCCAGTCAGTGTTTCAGGGCAAATATTTGTGCAAGTGCTTTGTATTTCTAATGTCAGGCCAAGGGCATGAATTCTGGTGCAGAAACTTGAAGATGTGACTTGTGGTTGTGAGTTTTGGTGCTTTAGAGGAGCTACTGTTGCCAGTGTCTGTGCAGGTCCAGGCTTTGGTAGTCTGAAATGGGACTTGGCATCGTCAGCCCTACACCATTGTCATTAATCTTGCTGCTCTGCAGTGGATGGAGTGTTCCTCATTTTAACAAATCAAGTGATGTATGGAGAGCCTAGGGGCAGGGGAGCAGAGCTGTGTGCTGGTGAACCTTGGCTGGAAAGTGCCTGCTATTCATCCAAGTCAAGATGTTCAGATTGTCAGTGAGAAACTGAAAAATCATCCCTGCAAGTACAGTGCGAAGAGAGGAGGTCGAAGAGCTCCCAGAGGGCTTCAGTAATCTACGACAGCCCTCCTTGGGGCTTATCTGCCTGCTGACAAACTGATATGTGGGGTAAAACTTGGGGCTTCTTGGAACAGAACTGTGTGCGGAGTTCATGGAAGTAGAATTCCAAAACACCAGGTTGGAAGTCATCCCAAGGGTCATCTGGTCCAACCTTTCTAGGTAACAATAGAGTTGAAATGAGCTGGCCCAGCACCCTCTCAAGCTGAGTCTTCAAACTGCCCAATGTAGGGGACTCCACTGCTTCCCTTGGGAGATGATTCCAAAATTCAGCTGTTCTCATAGGGAAATATTTTCTTCTGGAGTCCAATGGGAATCTCCCCAGAAGTAACTTGTTCCCAGATTTTGCTCTCTCTGCTTTTTCTGTCAGAACTGTAGGACACTTTTCCTAAGCTGTGCAATACTTCTGTTGTTTCCAGCAGCAGAACTGTCTGCCTTGTCTTGAACGTGCAAGGACAAGGTTGTGTTCTTAGGCTGTTGAGGCTGGGCAGGGTGTTTGTTTGTGTTGGTTTAGGATTTGTGTTTGGGTTTATTTTGTTTTTTTTTTTTTTAATCAAAGTGGCATGTTTGCTATATGCTGTCTTCCTAGAGAAGCATCTTTCTTATAATGGTAGGGGTTGGAAGTGACCTGAAGATCATGCAGTTCAACCCCCAGTACCAAAACAGGATCACCTAGGGCAGATCACACAGGAACATGTCCAGATGGGTCTTGAAAAGTCTGCAGAGAAGTCTCCACAACCTCTCTGGGCAGCTTGTTCCAGGGCTCCAGCACCCTCACACCAGATGAGTTTCTTATCCTGTTCTGGTGGAACCTCCTGGGTTCCCGTTCATACCCATTGCCCCTTGTCCTCTCACAGGCCACCTCTGAAAAGAGCCTGTGCCCTTCTTTCCCACCACCCTTCAGCTATTTGTAAATGTTCATAAGATGATCTCTCAAGAGGTTTCAAACATCCTGATTATGTCTCTCCCTCTCCCTGTCCTTCTCGTCCCATCTAGGTCTGGGCTGTTTTGCCTCCCGTCCTCCCTCCCCAAGCCTGAGGATCCCCACGCCAACGGAATCGCCAACAGTGAGGATGCTGCGCAGAGCGCAACAGAGCTACACCCTGCCGGCCAGCAGCCTCCCAAGGGCAGGGGAGATGAGCAGGTGCCCCCTCTGCTGCCTGCCCCGCCAGCGGGCAGCCTGCCCCCCTACCCACCCTACTTTGAGGGAGCCCCCTTCCCCCGTCCGCTCTGGCTGCGGCACACCTACCAGCAGTGGGTTCCTCAGCCACCACCACGGACCATCAAGAGGACACGGCGGCGCCTGTCGCGGAACCGCGACCCAGGCAGGCTGATCATGAGCACCATCAGGCTGCGACCCCGGCAGGTGCTCTGCGAGAAGTGCAAGAACACCCTGAACCCCGAGGATGCCGGCACCGCCCGGCAAAGCGCCAAGACCAGGAGGAGGCTGAGCATCCAGGACAAGGAGCAGAAGAAGCACAGTGACTCTGAGTACCTGGAGAAGAGGAACAAGAGGGAGAAGAAGGAGGACGAGAAGTTCTCTGGGGAGCTCGTGCATCGCACGCCGGTGATCAAAATCTCCTACAGCACTCCACAGGGGAAGGGGGAGGTGGTCAAGATCCCTTCCCGGGTTCATGGCTCCATCAAACCCTTCTGCCCGGAGCGAATGCTGCAGAATGGAGGGGAGGACCAAGAGGAGAGCAGAGACTCGGAGCGGTGTCGAGAAAGCAAATGCTGCCTGGACAAGTCAACAGGCAGCCAGCTCGCTTCCATTCCCAAGCTGAAGCTGACACGGCCAGTGCACTCCAGCGCCGACGTGCCGCCCCCAAAGATCCGGCTGAAGCCCCATCGCATCAGCGACGGGCAGAGCGTTTCAATATACAAGGCAGAGCTCATCGACGAGATCAACGTCCTCCAGAGCAGCCGGGACACCAACCCTGCTGCCTTCTACAACGACGAGTCCACGGAGAGAAGCTTAGCTGAGATCTCTTCAGGGAGCTCAGGTGAAGACGACGACTTCAAAAGATTCCCCCAGGGTAAAGATGGACATGAGAACTTGGCGTTCCTGATGAACTACCGCAAGAGGAAAGCAGACTCCTCTAGTTTGTCTGTCTGTAGTAATGACAGCCTGGACGAATCCAAGTCCTCCAGCTCAGAGGTGACATCACCAGAGCTGTGTGACTTTTTGCCTGGTGACGAGGCGTCCGTCTCTTCATCTTCAAAAGATGAGCGTAAAATGGTGCCGCCGCTGACCGTCAGGCTGCACACCCAGAGCGTGGCCAAGTGCGTCACAGAAGACGGCAGGACTGTGGCAGTGGGGGACATCGTTTGGGGTAAAATCCACGGGTTTCCGTGGTGGCCGGCGCGTGTGCTCGACATAAACCTTAGCCAGAAGGAGAATGGGGAGCCTTCGTGGCGAGAAGCTAAAGTGTCATGGTTTGGTTCTCCAACCACCTCCTTCTTGTCTGTTTCAAAACTCTCCCCCTTCTCTGAGTTTTTCAAGCTGAGGTTTAACCGCAAGAAGAAGGGGATGTATCGCAAAGCCATCACGGAAGCCGCCAAGGCCGTAGAGCACCTGACTCCAGAAATAAGAGATCTCTTAACGCAGTTTGAGACATAACTTGGCCTCCAGTATCAGGTGAGTGCTTGCTAGGCTGATGCTTCTCGTGGACAACCGCCTTGTGGGTCTTAGTCTGCGTTCCACTGCTCGCCTGCATTTGTGTTCCCATAAAAACTCTGATGGGTGTCGAACATCCAATGCTTGGATGTTAGTTGGTGGTGGTTCTCTGTGATGAACCTCATGGAGCACCTCTGCTATTGGGACAGGCTGTGAGAGTTGTGGTTGTTCAGCTTGGACAAGAGAAGGCTTCAGGGAGACTTTCTGGTGGCCTTGCAGTGCCTAGGGAGGATGAGAAAAAAACTGGGGACAAACATTTGAGCAGGGCCTGTTGTGACAGGACAAGTGGCAATGGTTTGAACTCAAAGAGGGAGATTCAGGCTGGAGAGGTGGAAAAAATGTTTGACTGAGTGTGCTGAGAGCCTGTCCCAGGTTGCCCAGAACAGTGGAAGATGCTTCATCGCAGGTCAGGCTGTTTGGGGCTGTGAGCAACCTGCTCTAGTTGCAGATTTCCCTGCTCACTGCAGAGGGATTGGATTAGATGACCTTTAAAGGTCCCCTCCCACCCAAAAGTGTCTGGTTCCATGATTTTATGCTGTAGGGACTGTGTGTTCACATGCTGGTTCTACTCCTGCAGGACTGTGATGGTCACTGCTCATGTCAGTTGAGGAGGGTGGAAAAAGGTTGTTTTTTTTGTTTGTGGGGTTTTTTTTGTACCCTCTGTCATGGGACTTCACCCCCTTGAGTGTGATGAAGAACTGCCTCAGTTTATTACTTCATCTCAGCAAACCTGGCTGGAGTAAATAATCAGTGTGTGCCCTCTCCCTGAAGGTGTTCAAGGTGAGGTTGGATGAGGCCTTGAGCAACCCATTTAGTGGAAGGTGTCCATACCCATGGCAGGGGGTTGGAATTAAATGATCTCTAAAGTCCTTTCCTACCTAAACCATTCTATGAATCTCTGAATCCTCATCCTGTGTGCTGAAGGTGTCAGGATGGGTGGACGCTGGAGCAAGTTAAGATATGCGATGCAGCAGCAGCGTTGGAGCTTCATTCTTGTTCTCACCTCTTTAGCTACTGCTTAGCTCTGGCTCAAGACTCCACCATATGGAGAGCATTTGGGTTGGGCCCAGGTTCCTGTTAGCCAGAACTGGAACATAAACAAGCCTGCTGCCCAGAATGTGCTGTCCTCTCTGTGACCATCCTGGTCAGCATCCATTGCTACTGCAGGAGCAGGGCTCCCCTTCAAGGAGCAGCAGTGTTCCTCTTTGCTGTGCTATTTGGGACAGCTTGAGCAGAACAGGTGTTGTCACAGATGTTCCAGACAGCTGGCTTTGCTAGTGGGCCACATCTGGTGGTTTCTGGACGTGGAAGCGGCAGCTAATCACAGAATGGTAGGGTTGCAAGAGACCTCTGAAGATGATCACAATCCAACCTGTCTGACAGAGCAGGATCACCTAAAGAGGATCACACAGGAACACATCCAGATGGGTCTTGAAAGTCTCCAGAGAGGTGAACTCCACAAGCTCTCTGGGTAGCCTGCTGCAAGGCTGCAGCACTCTCACAGCAAAGAAGTGTCTCCTCATCTCGAGGTGGAAGTCTCTTCTAGTTTGCATTCCTTGCCACTTCTCCTATCACTGGGCACCGTTGAAAAGAGCCTGACTGTCTCTTCTTCACACCCAGACACTTCAGGGCAGTCATATTGGCCATGTCAATCAGTCCACGTGGAGTGGAGGATATCACAGGGGAATCTCTTGTGCTTTCTCGTTTTGCTTTGTGTTCCCTTCCAGGATAACTTCCTGTTTAAACTTGGAGCTTTGTAAGCTTCAGGTTCTTTGAGCCAAACATCTTCCACAATGGTGTGCACCCCAGCTGATGTCTGGTATTACGACAGGAGGTTTTCTCCTACCTGAACTGTCGTGCTCACCTGCCAGAGAGATGTGATAGATGAGTGTGTGATGCAGTGTGCTGGCACACTCCTGGTCTGGAGCGGGGCCAGGGGTGGACCCTTCAGGACTGGTGTCACTTCACACATGTGATGCTGGGAATGAGCAATGAATGGAGCTGCAGATTCAGCTCGATAGGAGACCTACGTTTCCTATGGCCACCATGTCCCAGGGAATCCCAGAATATTAGATGTTGTAAGGGACCTCCATAAATCATAGAGTCCAACCGCCCTGCCAAAACAGGATCCCCTAGAGTAGTTTGCACATGAATGCATCCAGGCAGGTTTTGAACATCTCCAGAGAAGGAGACTCCACAACCTCTGGGCAGCCTGTTCCAGTGCTCAGTCACTAACTGTAAAGAAGTTTCTAGTCATGTTGAGGTGAAACCTTCTTTGTTCCAGTTTACATCTATCTAGTTTGCTTCTGTATTCCAGGATGCATCACATGGAAGGGTCAGGGGCTTCTCAAATGGCATATAATAATAGAATTGTTTGGGTTGGAAAGGACTTCCAAGATCATCAAGTCTAACCTAAGCTCACCATGACCACTAAACCATGTCCTAAAGTGCCATGTTCACACATTTCTTGAATGCCTCCAGGGATGCTGACTCCATCACCTCCCTGGGCAGCCTGTTTCTCAATGCCTCTTGCAGGAAAAAAATAGTTCCTAATATCCAGCCTGAACCTCCTGTTGCTCCAACCCCTTACTCAATGGTACTTGTGCAGGATGTGTAAATTCAGCAGTGCCTCGAGGCTGAGGGGCTTATTTTGCTCCATGGTTCTCCTGAGCTCAAGACAGATCCTCCCTCCCTGACCACAGCCCTTCCAGGCAGTGAAGCTTCATTAAAGCTGCTGGTGGGTTTTCATACACACCTCTGCAGTACACAAGTCTGTAGTCACAGATCACAGGTGGACAGATTGGAAGGGACCCTGAGGATCATCTGGTCCAACCTTTCCAGGTGGCAGTAGAGCTGAAATGAGCTGGCCCAGCACCCTCTCAAACTGAGTCATCAAACTGCTCAATGTAGGCTACTCCACCACTTCCCTTGGAAGGTGATTGCAGTGTCCAGCTGCTCTCAAGAGGAAACGTTTTCTTCTGGAGTCCAATGGGACTCTCCCCAGCAGTAACTTGTCTTGCCCCTTGTCTTTTTCATGGGACTCCTTGTACAAAGGCAGTCTCCATCCTGCTAATAGCCACCCTTTATGTCCTGGTCCATGGTAGTAAGGTCTCCTCTGAGCCTTCTCAAGGCTGAACACACCCAGCTCTCAGTGTGTCCTCCATGGCAGTTCTTCCAGTCCTCTGATCATTCTCCTGGCCCTTCTCAGGGCACTTTCTGGCCTCTCTTGTGCAGCAGGGACCAAAACTGCATGAAGCAGTGTCCGTATTCATTTGCTTCTGCACTCCAGAGAATCCTTTACTCTTCCTCCCTCTCTTTGTTCACCACCCCCAAGGTGTGGAACCATTGAAGTAGAACAGACCAGCTTCTGAAGGGCCTAATTTGGCTGTCCTTGGCTGAGCAGCCCCTTGGAGCCAGCAACCATGCCCTGTGCAGCAGAGCCCCAGCTGATGGCACACTATATATAGCTGCTCCAACGTAAAGGTTGGAACCTTGGGTGGTGACTTCAGCTCCAAAGAGGCTCAGGGTTCTGCATGTGCCTCTTGCCAGCAGGATATGAAGCAGCATCAATCACTCTGCTTTTTGCCTTCACCTCTTCTCCTCTGCTCTGCCAGTGGCACAGAAAGGCTGCTCACTTCATGTAAAGCTGTGGTGGCTGTGGAAGCTGAAGCTTCAGAAACACCTGCCTGGTTACAAGGAACATTTCAGCCCAGAAGAGGAATGCTTGAGATGTTTCTTGGCGTGGTTTCAGAATGGTGCAGTCAGCTAAAGCCAAGCTTCCAGCTTAATTACTGGTTCTCAGTCTTCCTCCCAGCAGCTTGGAGCCAGCGTCTCTGCATGCTGACACAAAGCAGGAGAATGAGTCCAAAACCATGTTGGTGTGCCCTGGCACGGGGTGTCTGCAGCAGGGACTGGTGGCACCCTGCAGATTCCTGTGCTCCCCAAAGCCCTCATGCTGGGCTCTGACACCGTGCTGGGGGACATCTGTGCTGCTTCTCCCTCTCTGTGCCATCTGCTGCCCCTCTTCCTTTCCCTCCTCTCCTGGGTGTAGGGTTGGACATGCCAGGGGCCATGCATTGTGCTATTTCTGACTGCACACAGGCTCTGCAGATGCCCAGGAACACGATCTGCTTACGTGAGCTGGAACTTCAGCTGCCAGAGGAGATTTGTGTCAGCCAAAGGGCTTAGCAGCTCCCTTGGGAGCATGGCAAGCTGCTCCCGTGGCTGAGGGTCTCCAAGCCCCATCTGGAGTACTGGGCATCTGCTGGTTGCGGTCTTCAAGCCCCATCTAGAACTTTAGTTGTGCTAGTGAGCATGCCCATGGTGGGCAGAGTCCCTCTCTGAGGTGTGGTTGCCTTGCTGTATGCTCCATGCTGGCCAGATCTGTAAAGGAGCAGAGTCTGTGGTGGGGAACTAAGGCAATGACTGCTTTTTGTGGGGTGTGCTGAAGACCAGGCTCTGCAGAGCAGCTCTAAGCCCAGTATGGCTTCCAGGGCTGGAAGGGGCAGGCTGTCTCTGTGTGGTGGACAAAAAGCAGATCCTGGAAGCTTCTGTTCTTTGAAAACTTCCAGAAGTGGTGTAAAAAAGGAAGTTTCTGTAGCTTCTGTTGACGTATGAGGTTCAACAGGGCCAAGTGCTGGGTCCTACACTTGGGTCACAAACAACCCCATGGACACTCCAGGCTTGGGCAGCGTGGCTGGAAACTGCCCACGGGGGAAGGACCTGGGGGTATTCACAGAATCACAGAACTTTAGAGGCTGGAAGGGACCTCCAGACATCATTGAGTTCATCCCCCCTGCCAAGGCAGGATCCCCTGGGGTAGTTGGCACAGGAGGGCATCCAGGCAGGTTTTCAAAGTCTCCAGAGGAGGAGATGCCACAGCCTTTTTGGGCAGCCTGTCCCAGTGCTCCATCACCCTCACTGTAAAGAAGTTTCTGCTCACATTGAGGTGAAACTTCCTATGTTCCAGTTGGTATCCATTGTTCCCTGTCTTATTAATGTGCACCACCAAAAAGAGATTGGCCCCATCCACTTGACACTCACCCCTCAGATATTTATAGATGTTGATCAGATCTCCTCTCAGTCTTCTCTTCTCCGCACTAAACAGCCCCAAGTTTCTCAGTCTTGATCAGTAGTGACTGAAGATGAGCCAGTGTGTGTACAGGTAGCCAGGGTGGCCACCAACATCCTGGCCTGGATCAGGAAAGGTGTGGCCAGTAGGATCAGGGCAGGGATTGTCGCCCTTGTACTGGGCACTGGTGAGGCCACACCTTGACTCCTGGTTTCAGATTTGGGCCCCTCACTACAAGAAGGACATTGAAGTGCTGTAGTGGGTCCAGAGAAAGGCATCGAAGCTGGTGAAGGGTCTGGAGAACAGGTCTGGTGAGGAGCAGCTGAGGGAACTGGGGTCATTCAGCATGGAGAAAAGGGACCTTCTGGCTCTCTACAACTCCATCAAAGGAGATTGGAGCTGGCTGGATGTTGGTCTTGCAGGAAACAAATGACAGGAGAAGAGGAAATGGCCTCAAAATACTCCAGAGGAGGTTTGGGGTGGACACAAAGAACAATTTCTTTGCCAAAAGGCTCGTGAAGGCCTGGCCCAGGCTGCTGCGGAGTAGCCATGCCTTGGGTATGCACAGGCAGTGCTTGGCTCCTGAGACCTGCTGACACAAGGTGGGGACTGGATGATCTTTGGAGGTCCCTTCCAACCTAAACCTGTTCTATGATTCCATGACCCATTCAAGTTTCCCATTTTAATGCTGAAGTGTGAAAGGTAGGACCTGGAGCCCAAAAACTGTCAGGAAAGCTCTCAGCAGGTGACAGACTTGCAGTGTGGTTTTGCAGCCTTTATCCGTGGGTTGTTTTCTCAGTACGTCCCTGTGGCTGGCACTGGGACCAGGGTGGGAGGAGTGTGTGGGCTGAGTGACAGACTGACTTCTGCTGAGGAAGGGCTTCAGGAAGCCCTTGACTGGGCATAAACCTTAACAGAGGAATTTCTATCTAAACATGAGAAGGAGCTTCTTTACTTGGAGGTGGCAGAGCACTGGAGCAGGCTGCCTGGAGAGGTGGTGGAGTCTCCCCCTCTGAAGATTTTCAAGGCCTGCCTGGGTATGTTTCTGTGTGATATGCTTGAGGTGATCCTGCTCTGACAGTGGGGTTTGGACTCCAGAGGTCTTTCCCAACCCCCACCATGCTGTGATTCTGTGTTGCTGCCTGCCTGTGTTCCTGGCAGCTGTGTGAGGAGGAGCTGGTGCTCCTCTCTGCTCTACACTTACCTGGTGCAGCTGCTTTGCTCTGTGAGGGCCTGTGATTCACCCTTGCATGTCCTGGGGTTGCCTACATCTGAAACAGTTCTTTCTGGCCAGCAGCAGTGACAGATAGGACTTAACACCTTGACTGCTCTGATTGCTACTGGAGAGCACAGCCCCAGCCTGTGCCAGTCAGATGGATACTGGTGCCATGAGAGCTGAGGTGGTTCCACCGCCCTGTCTGGCAGGCTGCCAATAGGGTCTTGACTGCAATCCAGTGCCCCCAGCCCTCCTCCTGCAGTTGGAAGGCACAGGAAGGAGGGACTGTCCAAGAGCAGTACCAGCAGTGGTCTCTCTGCCCTTCCCTCCATGACTGGAGCTGTTAAGCAGTTACCATCTTTAGAAACAAAGCCCTGCAGGAGCCACTTGGCTGCCTGACAGAGGTCCTCTAGGTGCCATGGCTCCTGTTCCTCCTCCTCAGGGCTGCAGGAGGATCTGACCTCTTGATTGTTTTCTCCATGAGGAGAAACTTGTTTGGTGTGAGGGTGCTGGAGCCAGCTGGCCAGAGAGCTGGTGGAATCATCCCTGGAGAGATTCCAAACCCACCTGGACCTTGTGATCCTGGGCAAGCTGCTGTGGGTGCCCCAGATTTAGCAGAGGGGTTGAACTGGATGATCCCCAAAGGTCCCTTCTAACCCCACCATGCTGGGATTGTGTCATCTCCCTGAGCTTGAGGCAGGGCTAGCTCACTGCCTTCTCCCCAGGGAGGATGCCTGGAGGAAGGCTGATTTGGTGGTGCTCAATTAGCCTGCTGTTAATTGAATTATGGTTAGAAAATATTCCTCCAAGTTGGCTGTTTGAGTGGAGAAAATGAGCAGGCTTCTTGCTGCTGTGCTTACCCTGCATGTCCTGGCAGGCTGGGAACAGGGCTGGGGCTGTTGTGACAGGGAGGGTTTCAGTGCTGCAGCATGCCAGGGCTTTCCAGAGAAACCATCAGCAGGAGATGAGTTCTGGGCTTCACCTTGGGCACACATCTATGTCTCTTGATCTTCACCTGGAGCTGATCCCTGCTTGCTGGTGCTACAGCCCAGCAGCACATACAGGAACCCTTTCATCAGTGCACATGGTACTGTCACAAAGGCAAAAGGCCCAGCAGGGGAATGGATGGGCTGCCAGGGATGTCCTGTCCTGTGGTGCCTCAAGGGTCAAGGTGTGAGCTCCCCAGGTGAGGGCAGAGCTGATGTGAGCAGGGTCCTCAACATCTGCATGCTCGGGCAGGGCAGATCAGCTTTCTGCACTCTGCTGCAGGGCTTAGGACTGACTTTGTGAGTGTCTTCGTTTGGTCCAAAACTTGGTGGTTTTGACTGTGATGAAGCAATTGGCTTCGGGAGGCCTTTCTTGGCTTTTCTTTTGGCACGAAACTCAGCACACAGGTTCCTGAGACAGCAGCTCTGTTCTGTCTTTGTTGCTTGTATATGTGTCAGGGCTACATCAGTGTCCAGAACGTTCCACCTGCTGCTCCTTCTTGAAGAGGTTTGGGTTTCTTTAAACAGAATCCCAGCATGGTGGGGCTGAAAGGGAGCCCTGGAGATCATCCAGTCCAACTCCTCTGCTAAAGCAGGGACACCCACGGCAGCTTGCCCAGGATCTGCCCCTGCTCTCTTCCATCACTGTCAATTTCTCTGGTGTAAGATGCTGACAGAGGGCTTGAGGTCCCAGCAGAGATGGCTTTGTGCTTGACGTCTCTGCAGGGGTGATGTTTGCATTCTGCTGACTTTAGCTGTGTAGAAGAGCAGCAGTAGCTGACAGCAGAAAGGAAAAGTCAAATGGACTCAATCAAGGAAAAGAATGTAATTTGAGGCACACCCCAAGGGCTTGCCCTCTGCCCCATTTGCAGAGTGGAGACGTTCTGCACCTGCTCCTCAAAGTGTTTCTGTGAGGTGGGAGATGTGAACTTGTGTTCTGCTGAATGTGGGGCGAGAGCCATCTGATCTCTGCAGCTGGTTCCTGGTGCAGATGCAGTGTCCTACAGAACAGGCTCTCTCCTGCAGCTTTGGGCCCAGCTTTGCTAGGAGGAAGGCAGCAGACAGCCTCTGAGAGCTCACTGGAGAGAACCTGGTGCTGTCTGCTGAGCTGGAGTGCACAGGCAGTGATCAGGAGGAAGGAGGTGTTGAGCCTTTCCGTGCAGAAGTATCTTCTACTGCCTGCCATCACCTGCACCACCTTCTTGTCCAATGGATTGGACCTTTGTGAAGTAATTTTTCACCTAGCCTGTGTTTCTCACCTAGGCTATATTTCTCCCAGGCATTTTATCTCTGAAGGTTTTCAGTCATGAAGTGAGAACATATGAGGGACTGCCACTGTGTTTCTCCTCTTGAACCCATGTTGAGGACTCCTGGGTTTCTCAGGAGGTTGCTCAGAACCTTGAGATCTGGCAGTGGTGGCCCCTGCCCCTTCCTCAGCCTGGGCCCTGCAGAGCGTGGTGTGTCCATGCTGGGGACAATCAGCCTTCTACCCACACAGGGCCGAGCAGGGTGCTGAGGCTTGGACCTCAAAGGAAGCAAAGCCTCAGCTGCTCCAAAGCAGTTTGATGTTTTGTGAGTAGCACCAAGGTTCAGCTTCCAGAGGAGAGAATTCCTAATCTTTGCTCCCAGGTAAGGATCTCAGTGAGCAGCTGCAGTTGGTCCCTGGGTCTGCCCTTACACAGGGAGAAGCCTTCGCCGGGAGGTTGTTTGGTGTCATTCTTCTGTTGTGATGCTTCCTTCCTCCAAGTTTGAAAATCACAAAGACTGGCCCCAGGGCTTGTTGCTGCCTCTCCAACAAGGAAATGCATTTTTCCTGTTTAGACCAAACATTCTCGGTGTCTCTTCTGTCTCTGAAAGGTTGGCTTTGGACAAAAAACATCTGAGGGCTGTTGTGCCCAGTCCAGGGACTTCAGTGAGGTTTGGGTAGAAGTAAGGTGATAAACCTGCAGGGGAGCTTGCCGTGTGCCCTGGAATATCTCACTGCCCAGCAGAAAGCATGCAAAGAGATTCTCCTGCAAGGCTAAGTGAGGACTGTGGGTGACAGAGCCTTGTTGTGAGCCAGCCCAGTTTCTGAGCAGTGGGATGGTTCTGCTCAGTGCTGTAGGACTTGGTGAAGCCCAATTGCTGCAGTCCTCCAGAATGAAGTTTTCAGGGCAGATGTTCAGGGTGCACTGAATCAGCTCTTTGAAACCTCCATTGTTCGGGCGGTGCCGAAGGTCACTGTGGAGGCTGCACCAGAGCAGATCAGTGTTAGGTTTGGTCCTGTGCCACAGCAGAGCTGCTGGAAATGTGGTCATCTTCCTGTGTTTGGTGTCGGTGTGCTTGGCTGATTGTGCTCTTGTGTTTGTAAGACACAAACCTCAGCTGCCAGGGGCTTTTAAAGGTCTTTGATCTTTTGCCTCCCAGCCTTAACCCTGTCTGGTTGGGACGCGGTTCTGAGCTCCTGTGTCCTGTGGCTCTGACTCGGTCACATTGGCTGATCTGGTATGGATGTGTCTTGAGGGCTGGGCTGGTCAGGCTTTGGGATTGACTCAATTAATTGGATCTGAGGTGTGCTGTGGTGCTTTTGCAGTTGGAAAGCTTTAGTCTAGATCTCCATGCTGGGTTTTTCATTCCTGAGTGGCTGAGGTGTTTCCCGTGTCTCCTGGTTGCTTCACTTGATCTTGAAGGCAAATGGATCCTCCCTTTGAACTCTTCCAGTGCTTCTACTCTGCAACCTGACTTACAAGGCTAGTTCAAGTACCCCTTCCATACAGGGGTACAGGTGAGGACTTCTCTCTCTGCCTGTTTTGCTTTGATGGCCATATCTCTCTCCAGCAGATGCATCACTTTAAGCCTGCCATCTGCTCTCAGGGGCTGGTGAGAAGGCCAAATGACAGCAGTGTAACACATCAGGCCCAAGCAGCTCCATCACCCTCCGGTGATCTGGAGGGGGTGGCTTTACCCTTCTGAATTCAGAATGAGCATCTTGAGTGCCCATACTGCCCAGAGGCAGCTCAGTCATAATCTGGTGGATTATGGGAGAGTCCAACAGAGCCTATGAGGACGATTTGGGGACTTGAACATCTGTGAAGAAAGACTGAGACACCTGGGACTGTTTAGTCTTGAGAAGAGAAGGCTGAGAGGGCATCTTAGCAGATGTCAAGATGAAGATGTCAGACT
>VWYK01048955.1:0-11025 GCA_013399775.1 Semnornis frantzii
ACAATGGTTTTAAACTAAAGCAGATTAGATTTAGACTGAGCATTGCAAAGAAGTTCTTTACTGTAAGGGTAGTGGAACACTGAAAAGTTTTCACAGAGAGGTGGTGGAGATATCCCTGAAGACATTCGAGACCAGGCTTGATGGTGCCTCTGAGCAACCTGATCTAGTTAAGGATGTCCATGCTTACTGCAAAGCTGTTGGACTAGGTGACCTTTAAAGGTCCTTTTCCATTCAATGCATTCTATGATTCTATGGTTTGGCACCAGACTTGGTAGAGTTATTTAATGGTCGGACTCAATGATCTTAAAGGTGTTTTCTAACAAAAACTATTCTGAATACTAGGCTTGCTGTTTTGGATCACTTTGCTAGAACCAGATAAGGAATCAACCCTGTGATTGCCAATAAAGGCAACCAGCCTCCTAGCACAGTGCCTGTGATTGGCAGCCTGTATCAGCCACACAAACTGCCTGTCTTGCTACCCTAAGTTCTGAGAGACTTCCAAAAACTAGCTTTGAACTAGGTACTTAAGACTATCAGAGAGCTGAATGAATCCCAGATTTAGACATTTAGGTGTACCTGATTCACACAGCTTGGAAGCTGTGCTCCTAACATACATTCACACTTCTGAAAATCCAAAATACTCAACATTTACACATTTGGTTTTCTTCCTTTCAGTGATCAGCTCTTGGCCCTTCTTGTTTCAGAGCTGAGTAACTGCAAATCCATCCCCCCTGGATTCTCACATCATTTTCTCCACAGCCACATCAGGTTAGCTAGTCATGTAACTAAGGTTTGTCACAGGCAAGTTTTCTTTTCTTTTCTTTCTCCTTTCCCCAGGAGGGTAAGGGTATTTACACTACGATATTAATATGAATCATCATAACCATTGGCATTACACTTCCTAAGAAACAAGGCTGCCAAAAAAGAGTTGCTGTGTCTGTAAGGACAGACAAACCAGTGTCAGAGTCTCTTTCTAGTTCTGAAGAATGCTGAATGTGCAGCTCCTGGAGGCTAGCACTTGCAGAATAAAGCACATGATTTTGCTGGTGTCAGCAATGATATGTACCTGATAGTTCTGTGCAATGCTGAAGGGAGTCCAAGCAATCCAATCCATATTCTCCTTGCTGAAAAGAAGGGAAAACGCCTCCACACTTAATAATAGTCAGCTTTTCTCACTGCTTCCAGCAGTTACTATGACTTTTAAAACTCATTTTGTATAAAGCTCTTTCTTTCATTCAATATTCTACAGTGTTTTCAGATATTACAAGCAGGTATCCAAGAGTCTTGCTGCTTTTCCAGCAAGCACTGCAGGATTTTATGTCTGCAGCAATTTCTCCATTTCCCTGGTCTCTCTCAGAAAACTAACCTGACAGTGTAACAAGAGTAGGTGACACTTTTGTTTGTCAAGAAAGACCTTCTGGGAGAGGTCAAGAAGAGGATAACCTTCGCTTTTTTTTAGGACAGATGAGCAAAGAACACTTACCAGTCCATGGAGGTAAAAGGTCTTGAACAGGACACCTGAGTTCTGGTAAACTCCTAACATCAAACCTGAGATGACTACTTGAGAGTGAACATAATGGCAGGGCATGGAAGCTGGTAGAATAATTTGTTTCCATACATTTCACATGCAAGGATGGTTCCTGCTTAAGACCCGAGGTCTGATCTGCTTTAGAAAATGTGAAGGGAGTGGATTCTGATGTTAAGTCCTGTCCTGACACTCCCAGAACCTAAAGGCTTTGTGATGTTAAGTTTCAAGCGAGCTGGAGATTAATATATGTAAATGTAGGGAGTACTGAAGCAGTTTTTGGAGGGCAGGTTAAGCTGTTTTGTAAGACACAGCTGATGAAAATCACTGTTGCCTTGAGGTGAAAGGAAGGAAATTGCATTATTTATGTATTACAAATGTATCCAATAAGGCATAAACAAAGCAACTTGTGCAAAACCAGACAAAGGAGGTTGCTGCAGAGTCAGCAGTTTCAACTCAGGTTTCCTGTGTCCCAAGCTAGCACTTTAATCACCTCCCTTCTCTGCGAGAGAGAAACAAGTATCAGAGAATGAAGTGAGTCTCCACATTCTTCTAGCCCAAGACAGAACTGTGTCCATTGTTGGGATCAGCCCCCTAGGAGGAATTACTTCTATTCAATTTGTGTGTGTCACAACCAGATAATGCTCTGGGTGGTATTTCCCTCTCTTCCCCCAATCTTTCTCTTTTATGACCACATGACTTCACCCCCTCGTGTGATTGACAGTACCCATTAGACTAGACTGTGATGCAAACCAGCTGTGTGGAGAGAAGGGGAGGAAGGGAGTGAGGAACGGCAATTTAGAAAACAATTAAGAACATCAATTCCAATTCATTTGCTTGGCCAGGATAAGTAATTTCTAAGAGGTAACTTGATCTGTAGCAGACTGAGATTAAAGGCAAACTTCGTTATCTCTAGTTTACAGTCTGGAGGAATTTGTTTTAACTGGTTACCAAGGAGGCTGCATGGAAAAAAAAATCAAAGAGAGAAAGAAAAAAAAAAAACAACCCCAACAAAAAAGGAGAAAACCACTCCAACCTTTGCCTTAAAAAGCTCAAACGTCTAAAAATCTTCTTAATTTCTTATTTTAAAGGGCATGCTTGGATTTATGAACTCTGAGTATGGTTGCATTGCGTTGCATTGCAAGAGGAACAGTTCAGCTTTTGAAAACAGAATTCCTGCCTGCAAGAGCTTAGAGATGCATTTTATCAAAGTCAGTTGTGCCAGTTTTACACAGCTGTTAAAATGCTGGTGTAAAGATAGACTGGAAACATGAGGCGTGGGGTTCAGAAGCAGATTCAGCATTCTGCAGAGGAAGCAGCAGGGTCTGAAGGAGAACTGTGAGCTGAGCACCAGGCAGCCCTGGGTTTTCTTCTGGCTTTGACACTGTTGCACTCTGTGACTGTAAAAGGTAATTCCCTGCTTTGCTTTACCACTGCTGTGAGGTAAAGTACGGACGCCTCTTAGGGATGCTGTGAGAATCCTTAAGTAGATACCCTCAATGTCCCTCGGGATGCTGACAGTATTAACCCAGGCATGCCACAGAGAGGAGGTGTGACCCAGCAGACACCAAGTTTTCTCCTGTACTCATGCTAACTTGTGGGATGATATAAAAAAGTGAGTAGGTGAGCCACTAATTCTCCACTGTGGAAACACCACACTGTAGGGCTCTACATTTCCACTTTTCTCAGCTCTCAACACTTTGCCATGAACCTGGGCTTGAGGGTGGGGTAAAAGCAAACATGGGAAAAAACATCCATAAGCTGTCTCAAAGTTTAGAGTTGGCCTTGGATCTTCGTTTCCCTGGCTGAACCCAGAGTTCCATCTCCCCCGTGCAACTTTGTTTGTCTTAGGGACAAAACACATTGCTGCCATCATGAAATGTCCAGCCTGTGCTTTATTCAGGTGCATCCCTGTTAGCTAGCTAAGGCTCTACAGTGATGTAATTGCCTCAGTGGAAACAGGATCTGAAAATGTGATGTGACGAATTTTCCTGGACCACCAAAGAAATTAAGAAGCAGGCTCAAAGCCCAGGAAGGTTACCCACCCAAATAAATACGTGCCAGCCTCCCTTCCTCACACACTCTTACTTTCTTCCACACGAGGAAGCTGAGCTCCTCACAGACTCCATTACAGACCCAGAATGAACAGGTTCTTCCAGCCAGTTGGCATCTCCCATACAGTAATTGCTTTGGTATGGGCATCTGAGAACAAGACAGAACTGTATACACTAGAAATATTCTCTTCACATAAACTTCTCAGTAGACTTCCTTTTGTCTTCTTGCCAGAAAGTATACTTGGGGCCTCTTGCTAACTTCACATTTCTTTGATTAGAGGGGCATGGGCAGTTTGTTCAGGTAGTTACAGGGAAAGCAGTAAGGAGAAGAACTGAGAAGCCAGAAAGCCCTCTATAAGTACAACAGCTCTGCAACAGCACATGACCACCTCATGCCATCATACCTCTTGTGACAGCCACACTTCCTAGGATTGGAAAGGAATGGGGGCAACCCATAATGAAAATGTGCTTCTCCAGAACAGTGAATGTCATGGTAGATAACCTCACAACCTGAGATTATTTAAGCAGCTGTGGCAGTTAGAGAGTTAACACTCTAGTTTAATTTGAAATTTTAAATAATTAATTGCATTGGATGCAGAACAGTAATATAAATCTATATAATTCCATTTGTCTGCTGGACTAGTATATAATCAGCTGTGTAAATAATTTCTTCTTCACCTCTGCCTCCTGCCTGGCTTGCTTCTTAATCTCTCTGCACCGATTTCAGCACTAACCTTGGTTGAGTGGTAACAGTTGTAGCCTTTTTGGGTTTCTCACAGTGAGGGAGGAGTAGAAGGTGACTGTTAGCCCCTTCTGGGCTTTGCCCAAGGGGTTTGAGGAACAATTCAAGTGGATCCCTGTAAGGATCTTCATGTTGTTTCTAAATTGTAAATACTTATATTTTGTACCTATACATCGTATTATATGCTTGTAAATTTATCTTGCTGTAAATATACTGCTTCATTTGCTCCTAAGCATCTGAGCTGGTCTAGTAAATTTATTCAGGAGTAATTTCAACCCACCACAGCAACACAATGCAGTGAGCACCAAGGTGAAAGAGGGGCCATCCCACAACCACCACCACTACCACCACCAAGCAATTAGTGGAATATCATCAAACAGCCAAGGCTGGTTTGTTGGATGGGGCAGGAATTTAAGAAACCAAGAACACAGTCAGCCAAACTGGAGCACAGCCAGGAAAAGTGAGTTAACACCTTTCATTTGCCAAAGAACACCACTAGGTCTGTAGTGACAGCAAATGGCCAGCTCCTTGGCTTCATCATCTGCTCAAAACCCTGTAAGGTGGGGCACAGACATTCTGTGCCCAGCTCAGGTCACGATTATTTTGTGGCACTTAGTTTCTGCTGGCCCAAACTCATTTGCGTGCACAGCTCCCTAGGTTAGTACTCGCTTGCCTCCTGAGGGTCAGTAACAGCTTGCTAAATGCTTGGTTCTCTTAAGAGGCAAGCTGATCCAGACACTGCAAAGTACTGCGTTTGGTGTCCTGGAGAAAGCAGCCTCTTTCAGAGTCTCACTCATTAAGACAGCAGCCACAGTAATCCAATCTCCTTTGATGGGAAGGGTAAATGAGGAGATTGCCAAAGGGAGGATTAGCTGATGGATGTCTTGAGCTGCAAGGGTGTCACACATGGATTTGTGGGTGATTTTCACCTCAGCCACCCTGGCTGGAACTCCTGTCCTACCATACCAAAACACTCTCCTTGCAGGTCTTGTTCAGCTTCTAGCAGCTGCAAGGCCCTGACTGGGGGCTGTTTTCTAGCTGTCATTCTCAGCTCCCCTGTGAAGCAAAGGTACACAGCATGCCAAAGAAAACCCAGCCCCAGCCTGTGAAAAACGTACCTGTTGTACTCGAAGGGAAGTGGTAGCTTTGTCTGGAGACAGAGTTGATTCATGTGGGATTCCTAACTTGGCTGCTCAGTTTTCCCAGGCCATTGTTTTCCCTTCTACAGCAGGGAAACTCCTCTCTGCACTGCACCCTTTGAGACCTATGAATGAAAGTGCTGTGAGCTGCTTTGTGGCGCTAGGCCTAACCTTAGGCAAAGACATTCAGAAGGCATATATACTTCTACCACATACTCCTAGACTATGTGAGAGGAAGCAAGTTTCTTGCTAATACCCTGTCAAAAGGAGTAGCACAAGCCAGTCTATGACTCTGCCTCCTCCTTACTTGTCACCTTTGCCTTCATCTTTGATTTCTGCCACTGTGCTTGCATGGCTACCTCAGGCTGTTTGCGTGCACTCATTGGTACGGGACAATTTGCAGCAGCAGGTGAGATCCACTTCTACATTCTCTCTGCATGTGTGAGAGTTTTCACTTGGAAAGAATAACTTTCTAATTTTTGTGGTCATGCCTTAAAGGAGCCTTAGAGTGTCAACTACAAGCTCAAGATTACTGTTTCCTAAAACATCATTATTTGAAAGCCATTCTCACAGTGGGTTGTCTGACAATGAGAATACTACAGCCTGTCAGCTCTCCTGCTTTGTCCTTTCCCACCACAAGCTTTGCAACTCACACATGGCCAGCACAAGGCCAGAACTTCTTTCTGGCTCCTGAAGCCAGGTGCTAGGTGCTGTTTTGTCCACCCTTGTCTGACAAGCAGGGCACAAATCTGGAGGGGAGAAAAGCAATCTTTGCTTCTCTGTGTGCTGCCAGCTGCTCAGCACTGCTCTCCCACACAGGATCACAAACCCATGCATGGGTGTGTGTCATCTCTTCTGTCACAGAACACATTGGAGCAGAGTAAAAGACTCCTTGTAATGTTATTAAGAGGTTCCCTTGGGCTGCTTTTAGCAGAAATTTGAGTTGCTTGTTTTCCAGCAGAGGATCAGTTACAAAAACAACACCAAGCAGAAAGGCCTTTTTGAGAGAGAGGCCTCTGTTTACTACGTTAATTTCAGGGAAAGTTATTTGGGAGGAGGGAGCAAGTAGTTAAATCCTTGTTTACCATGCTAGAAACCCAAATCCCCTCAATTTACACAAGTGAGAGAGAAAATGGTTCAGTGGTATAAGCACGTGGCTGTGACTAAGGAGAGCTGGACTGGTTCCCTGCTCTCTAAGGCCTTGCTTCCCTCAAAGTGAGATTCAACTCATTTCACATTAGGTATATGGTCCTACCTGATGACCAGATCACTAATCAGCAGGATATTCCTAATGTCAGAGCATTCCTAATTGCCCAGGAGCATCAGGTGGACTGTATAGTCTTGCAGAGGTACTGGCCTTGCTTCCCTGATGATGAGGCAGTTGTAATAACCAAGTGAACTAAATAGCTTAAGGAAGGCAAGATGAATGTACTCTGCTTTCTGAGGTTCCCACACGTGGAATGAAGCTACTAGTCCTTTCCCACTTGAGAGTGGGGTGGAAAGGATCGGTGCACTAATTATTACAACATGCTCTGATGCTGAGATGCTAGAGGCCATACAAGCCTGATTGTAATCTGTCTACCTGCGAAGGTAGTGACACAAAATAATCCACTGGTTCCTTAAATCCTGTCTGTTCAGTACGTGCACCTGTGCTGGCTGTTCCCTGGCTCGTTTACATGACCACAATGATGTGCTGAGCCATCTTTTGTGAGGTGGTGTTTCCGTGTTGTAGAGAATGCAGCTTGTTGGAGACAAAAAGCTGTCTGTGCTGAAAGAGCACAGAAATAAATTACTGATTTCACCTGTATTAGGGCAAAGGTGGAGTTTGCTTTGCCCACTGAAATCAGACTATGTGCTGCAAACTGAAAGTGTTATCAGACATTGGCTTGAGGACCTACAAGAATGAGAACAAGATGTCAGAGCCTGAAACCTACCTGAGCACTGAAATGATTTAGCGTAGGGTGAGAAAGTAAACATTAGCTCAGAGCCCCTCTGATCACAGACAGGGAGCAAGTCAGACAGCAGAGTGACTCTACAGACACCATCCAAACAGAAGCCTCTTCAATGGCCTATGTTTTGCTTTTCTAAGTGGTCAGGGCTGCCTCTCTCACCAAATCAAGGCAGCCCAAATATAGTTCCTCTGGGAACTTTAATGTTTCACTAAATCACTTGCTTCTCTTGATGACTGCTGCTTCAGAGTTTTGGTTGCTGGATCCCAGTGGGGATTTTCTTGATGGGGGTTTATTGACTTCTTGTTACCTTGAAGTTACTGCAGTGGCAGGAGGCACAGGTAGCTCCTGGAGTCTGTTTATTTTATGGGTTGGATTTTTAAGAGTTTGCCAATGGTACTCCGATTTTAGGAGAAGCCATTTGTCGATTTAGCAGTGCACTTGTGTACTGATCCATAAATGTAACTACTGTGTTAGTTAATAAGACCCAACAGATGGTCACCGCTGGCTCATTGGTAAATCTCACTTAAACACCTAAGAATGACCTGTCTGAATGTAAGACCATCCCATAGGCTCCTTCTACAGTCAAGTGTATGGGATAACCAACTCAGGAAAGAAGAAGCTTTCTGTGAGAAGCTGATCCCTCCCCAGCGACAACCACGGGAAGCCTTGACATTTACCATAACCTCAGATCAATGTCTTTTGGATGTCCAAATTAGGTGAGAAGCATCTCATGCCTGGTGTGCCCTGTGAATACAAGCGGCCGTAGAGAAGGGAGCCACAAGGTCATGACATCTTAGCCAATCCAATGTACCACATTACAAAATCCTTGCATGACTGAAAGGTTTAAGATACAAGCAATATTAATTCAGAGAGGCTAGAGCAGATCTGAGTAGATTTTACAAGAGAGACACGGCAGGTGTCACCCAAGAGATTATGCCACAGAGTGCTGGGATAAAGCCAGGTTCAGCAGATGACATCCAATCCTGATCCAGCAACAGTTGCCTTGGCAAATGGTGCTGGACTGTTTCTTTGTGTGGCTGGGGATCCAGATTACTTAACAGCCTCTCTTCCACTGCAGCAGATGCCTCGTGAAAAGCTGGCAAGGCACACATATTCCAAGGACCACACAGGTCACATTGGCCAATACAAGCTCTGTACCATACATGTGCATGTATATACATCTGTAAAACTGTTGACTCTGTCAGCACACACAGAGAGAAATATTCCCAAGATTTTGAAGCAAGAACTGTGATTTTTGACTTTCTGGAGATGCTGCTGCAGTATGTTTGTTGATTTGTTGTTGGAGGAGTGTGGGAGGATTTTCATGGTGGAAACCAAAAAATGTCACCCCTGCAGCGGTTGCAGCAGGAACTGAAGCAGCTCCCAGCAGTGTTAGGCTGCATGTGCACACAGAAGGCTGCACAAACAATGCTGTGCATTGTTTCAGGCAGGCTTCAGACAGGCTCTGTAGCGCTTATGACATGTGTGTCACTTTGGGAATCTCTGCTACAGATCTGGAAGAGACAGTCTCGGTATCAGGATCTGACATTTACAGAGTGTTGTCAGAGGTTAGGGAGCAGGCAACAATCAGGGATAAAGGACCTACAAATTGGTTCAAGTCACTATGAAGTGACACAGTTGAATGAAACTTTTCTGAAAGACTTTGCTATTGCTTGGATCTTTAGTGCATTTATGAGAATGGGATGAGTGCACAGGCCTGCCATGAACGTCTCCTGCACTGGCCAATTTTTCTCTACTGTTTGCAAAGAGAGCCTATACAATTTTTCAGATGGGATATCTCTATTTAGGTCTCTCAATTCAAGTGAGATTATTTGTACATAAGATGCTTACATCTCCCTGAGGGATTTACAAAGACGCTCTGATGCCAAGGTTCGATTGAACTGGCCAACTGCTTTAGAAATCCATCTAAATGACTACCTCCAGTGACAAGCTTTCAAACCTGGTCTCCTAGGTAATTCTGAAAATGTAGTCTTGTGGGAAGCTGGCATTCCTGCAAGCCAAATCTTCAGAGATTCACAAGCATCCAAAGACACCGATAGGTATCTGCTAAGCCACTCATAGGACTTTTGCATTTTTAAATGCCTCTAAACCCCTTAGTTTCCAGGAGCCTCAAAGTACCACAACAGATTGAAATGCCTGGAAATTCAACATTTTTTGAAGCAAGATATAGGGAAGAGAGACTTTCCAACAATTTTCTGTCTTTATTTTGCCGCGGGCATACACCAGGTTGTTCTTCCAATGCTGTGGAGGGAACAGAAGCTGTTTATATCCATGAACATTACGTTCAGCCTGAGCCCTCTCCTTGCAGGACATATCAGCTTGGCCTAATAAGCAGGCTAACCACAACCATACTGTTTCAATCTGCTCCAAGCATAACCAGAGTAAGTTTATGTCTGCCTGCAAAACACTCTGTAGCTCATGTAAGTGGCCTGATTTGTGGAGGTGTTAATCACTCACAGCTACCACTTAGGTAAAGCTGTAATGCAGCCCAGATCACTCTTTGGTGCCTCAGTTTCCTTATCCGAAATGCAATGATAAAGCATATTTCAAAGTTTAGGCAAGCATAGCACCACACAAATATTGTTGTTTATGGCGATGATGAGAATGTGAGTGGTGTTTGGTCCTGCTCTGGCAGCGGGGGTTGGGCTTGGTGATCTCCAGAGGTCCCTTCCAAACCCTAACATCCTGTGATAAACGATAAAGGATGCTCTGGGAGTACCTGCTTGATGTAATTTGAAGGAGATACGTATTAACCTGCATGTTTGAAGTACAGCATGTTGTTATTGCTCTCAAATAAAGAGAATGACCTCCTCTTAAAATCAAAGGTAATCTCTTTCACTTCAGTGATATGTGGTGATGACCACAGAGAACAAATTGTATTTGACAAGTGGAGGAGGAATTTTCTTGGCAAGTTGGAAGAAGCATCAGAGTAGCAGGATGAGATGCAACACAAGTGGTTTTAATCACATGTAACTGGCCTACTGGCTGATGCACCATTGTAAATGCTTTGGGGAGCCCGTATGAAGAGAATGGAAAAAGCAAGAGAATGGCATCAAGGTATTCAGGGAACACAGTGGCAAAGCTTTATAGTCAGTTGGCACTGTGCAGTGATGTATTGCTCCCATTATTGTAGTGCCCTGGTACCACAACTCTGTGTTTTACTGTATGGTTGGTTATCCAAATCCGTGCCGCCTTCTGGTTTTGACCATCACAGCTCCTCAGATCACACTTCTGTTCGACATTAACAGTGAAAACACTGAATTCATTACTTTCATTCCCACTGTACAACTGTCAGGGAGAGGGGAGACTTTTATTTCAAAACCATTCAGCTCTGAGGCGGACTGAATTGCCCTGGAAGAGCCAGTTTCTTTTTCTTGCCAGTCATGGAGCCTAATGTGGCTGCTCCCTAGGCCAGGCACATTGCAAGCTGCCCAAATGGATGGGATATGCCTGGAGAAGAGGTAAGTCTTGACAGGACTGTTCCTCTTGAAATGACTGCTTCTCTGGAAATTGCTGACTTGTTCCACTAAATCTGAGGGCAGGGAATGTACTGATTTCATTAGTGTATTTTACAGGAAACTAATGTTTCACT
>VWYK01048966.1:0-14349 GCA_013399775.1 Semnornis frantzii
TTGGGTTTGTTTGGGGGGTTTGGGTGGGTTGGGGTTTTGGGGGGATGGTTGTTTTGAGTGTTTTGAGGTTTTTGGGGGATGGTTGTTTTTGAGATTTTTAATTGGTTGGTGTGTTGGGTCGGGGTTTTGGGGGGTGGTTGTATTGGGAGTTTTGGGTTGGTTGGTCTGTTTGGGGTTTTGGGAGGTGGTTGTATTGGGAGTTTTGGGTTGGTTGGTTTGGGGTTTTGGGGGGGGTGATTGTTTTGGGGGATTTTGGGTTGTTGGCTTGGGGTTGGGAGGGTGGTCGTTTGGGGGATTTGGGGTGTTTTTTGGTCAGGTTTTTGTCATTGTCATGTTGGTATTTTTAAGATAAACTCAACAGATCTTGTGTAGAGCCTCACACAAGTAAGGGGAATGACTTGATTTTGAAGTGAGGGACAGTGTTACAAATTTACATAATTACATGCCTTGTTGACTGCCATTGCTGGGTTCCTCATCTCATTATTCACTTTCTTTTCTCTTTAATTCCCAAAAGGAGAAGGAAGTCCTGCCTATAGCCACTATGACCATTAGTTACATTAAGCTGTTCTGAGTCTGTGGCCAAATCTTCATTCCCTTCTAAAGCTATGTGCTGGCAAGTGTCTTAAAAATTGCTTCCACCTTGAGCCACACAATCAGAAGTAAAAAATTACTGCATCTTTCTGTTGGGAAATTCTATTCTGTCAAACACTGTCCACAAGAAAGGACTGAAGGATTAGGCAGAACCATTTAGTATATTGGCTGATAGCTGTAACTGGGCATCATCAAATGAACTCATTTATTAAATTCAGGAGCAAAAGAAAGGAAAGAAAAGTGTTATGTTCTGGCAGCAAATGGGGATGTCACTATCTGACAGGCTTTCATCATGAATGGTCATTCCTGCTGGCCAGCAGAGCTCAGAGGAGGGTTGGGAGGACAGGCAGGAGCATGAAGGCTGCATGGGACAGCCCTTGGACACTCAAGGGCTATTCCCTTAGCTCTTTTATAGCCTGACAGCAAGAAGTCCTTACAGCAAACTGGAAGTAAAGCCACAAAGATGCTGAGAGGGCTGCAGCAGCTCTGCTATGAGGACAGGCTGAGAGAGTTGGGGCTCTGCAGCCTGGAGAAGAGAAGGCTTCCAGGAGACCTTAGAGTAGCCTTCCAGTATCTGAAGGAGGCCTACAGGAAGGCTGGGGAGGGACTATTGATAAGGTTTTGCAATGACAGGACAAGGGGCAATGGGTTTGAAGTGGCAGAGGGGAGATTGAAACTGAATGTTAGGAGGAAGTTTTTTGCAGTGAGGGTGGTGAGACACTGCACAGGTTGCCCAGTGAGGTCGTGGAGCACAGAATCACCCAACGTGATCAAAGATCATGTTGGGTGGGTCTGTGCTTCACGACCTCCTTGAAGTTGTTCAAGGCCAGATTGGATGAGTCCTTAAGAAACATGTTCTAGTGGGAGGTGTCCCTGCCTATGGCAGGTGGTTGGAACTAGATGATGTTTGAGGTCCCTTCCAACCTTACCGTTCTATGATTCTATGACTTATTCAGCCAGAGAACAGCTGGAGACATTTCCAAACGTAGTAAAAATCTTATCCATGAAAGGCACCAGGTACACTAATGGATGGGGGGTTTATTCTCCAATACAGATTCCTTCAGGATATTATCTCCAAACCATGAATTCCAACTTGCAATTCGATGGATTCATGTTGCCAGTCGCAGCAATGAATGTGATAAGCATTGTGCCGCTACTGATTCTTGTGCCTATTTTGGACTACATTAACTTGTATCTCTGCAGTTTCAAGGACTCTGGACATTCTCCAACAATTTTCATTAGTGAGTATAAAATACGTGTGTCTTTACAGAGTTTATATCTATATATATATATATATATTCTGTTTGGTTGGTTTTGTTTTTAAGACTCTTCAGTAGCTGATATACAATCCTCTAAAGTTATTTCTGACTGTAGATGTTAAAGTGGATTTGCTCTGGGATGATGTGCAGAGGTGACAGTTTCTGTTGGAAGGAACTGTTGAAAAGATAGTGCTAGACACCAAGAAAAAATACAAGACTTTTGTGTAGGACAGAAACTGAGATTCTTCTGACCAAGGAAAACTTTTGAGACATGCTCACAAATAACTAAGAGTCATCCTAAGCAGAGACCTCATTGATCTCTACAACTACCTGAAGGGAGGTCGTAGCCAAGTGGGGTTGAGCTCTTCTCTCAGGCAAGTGGTGACAGAACAAGAGAATACAGCCTCAAGCTGTGCCAGGGCAGGTTTAGGCTGAGTATTAGGAAAAAATTCTTAACATAAAAAGTGATTGGCGTTGGAATGGCCTGCCTGGGGAGGTGGTGGAGTCACCATCCCTGGAGGTGTTTAAAAAAAAAAAAAAAAGACTGGATGTGGCCCTATGGTGTCGTGGTTTGGTTGATTAGATGGTTTTAGGTAATAAGTTGGACTTGGTGATCTTGGAGATCTTTTCCAGCCTGGTTAATTCTGTGATTCTAAGGGACTGGTGGGATGAACAGTACTGACTGTTAGACCTCAGACTTACTCCAACGTGGTTATCTTCTACATGTTTGTTTATCCATTAACTTTTGGAAAGTTAATTTACTTTTCAAGCCATTTCAGAGGGTGGGAGAGTCCTTCAACTACTTCACCTCTGATACTGGAGAAATGTTCACTGCTCAAAATGGTGGTTTAAATAGCTACTTCATGAACAAAGCCTTTGTTTGTGATGTTTTTGTGCCATAACTGAAAGGATGTGAGGGCTGGAAGCTCGCAGGGGAGGGCAGGGCTGGAGGTCCCAAGGGGAGGGGAGGGCAGGGCTGGAGGCTCACTGGTAAAGTTTATTCTGGACTCTGCAGATGCATCACAAGTGAAATAAAAGGGTCTAGTCTAGTCCTGTGCCTTCAAGAGGTGTTTTTAGAACTCATAAGCAAAAGAACATCTGCAACAACAATGTAAAATGAAAGGGTGTGTATCACTGGACCTCTGTTTCCACTGATCATAGGTGCAAGGTTACTTGGAGAGGTACAGCTTTCCTCTCTAGCACTAGAGTTTTCGTTTTAATATCTGCTATGGCATAACTGTCCAGATCCTTCATACGCTCACTTAAGGTAAAGCAAAGAGGGCTCTCCCAAAGTGAGCTATTACCTCTTTCTCATAGGTGTGGTACAAAGAAGTCTTCTCAGCTGTGAGTCTCAGCATTTTCAACACTAAACACAGTAAGGTTTGCAGAACTACACTCATTTCAGAGACATTCATAGCCTACAAGTAACAATGGTTTTAACAGGGGTCAGACCTCATTCCATTGACCCCGTGTTTTTTTTTTTTCCCTTTTAACCTTTTTTCCCAATTATTATTATTTTTAATTTCCCCAACCTCCTTCTACTCTAGGATCTGTCTTCAGATATCAGCTGCATCTAGTACAATCATAAAAGCAACTTCCATTCTGCATTCAATTAAAAAAAAAAAAAATTCCCTTTCCTAGATGCTCCCATTAGACTTGCTACATTTTTTTTTAATCTTCCAGTCTGCATTACAAACCTCAGACAAAAATATTTATAAACTACTATTTTCTCGGTGCGCCGCTATTAATTCGGTGCCCTGTGGCAAGCGAGCAGCGACACACACAGGGGCATTAATCTGACTAAATGAGCCTAATTAAGAGTGTTATTAAGTTTTATACAAACCAGATGCATATAACGCAGCAGGCTGCAATTACCCTAGTTTTTAAAATAACATCTGCATTAAAACACACACACACACACACAAAAAGCACATTCAGATAATAATTTCCCTCAAACCAGGGAAATTTCAAGTTAGTACTAATGTTCTACCCTGTTCTGTTGAGCACCAGCAGAATATATGTAAGTGGTTTATTCTTAATAGCATCATTTATTAAAATAGCCTCCCGTTAGGGGTGATGAATTACCTGAGGCATAAAAATACTCATGAGTACAGGCAATGGCTTTAGATAGCCAAGTCTATGACTGCACCTGCAAATATGGTAGACCTCTAAGTGCCAGTGTTTTTTGCCAAGAGTTAATTAGGTTCACAATTATTTTTCGGGAGTGAAATTGGAAGTATAAATAGGCTGTTGGTGATAAGCCAACCTATAACTGTGTTTTAATTCATGTCTTGTAAGAGGAAGAAACTTAAATGGTTTTCTGGAAAACTTCCTGAAATTTTCAAGAGTGAGCCATGTAGACAATGTTGAACTGAAATATCTGATTGCTGTCTAATAAGCATCTACACAAAACCTGTAATCTGTTACTTCTGTGGTGGTTCTTCATTTGTAAATGAGATATGACCTAAAAGACACTAAAATAATTATGTGGATTTAGGTTGTCTCCCAAATATATTTAGTACCTGGACATCTTTATGAGAAAAGTATTTGATAAACTTAGGTTTGTGGCAGGTTTTATGTAGTTGTTTGCTTGTGGGAGTTTGGGGTTGTTGTAGTTTTGATGGGGTGTCGAGGTCTGGAGAACAGAGATTAACAATATCTCTGTCCAGAGGAGCAAGATCTGTTCTTCTAGATTTCCATGTTGTGAAATTAAGGTGCAAATGAGACCAGATAGCACCCACAACTACTTCTTAAAGGATAAAGTTGAACAAAGCAAAGGTAGAGAGGCAAGAGGGGAGAGTGGTAGAGGGAACAAGAGAGAAAAAGAGAAGAGCAGGGAAGAAAAAGAGCAGGGATTATATTGCCATCAGCCACAGATGATGGGGGGAGGGAGAGAGAGACAGACAGACATGTACCTGGCCCAGGGATGTCCTTCTGTGGAGTTGTTCTGTGGGAGTTGTTCCTTGAATTCTTCTGGTGGAGGTGCTCATGTTTGCAGGCATTGCTCATGTCTCTTTATCCAGTTTTCCAGATTGGTGTCCGGATGCAGCTCCCAAGGACATCTTCCTGTGCATTCCCATGCATTTGTAGGGGTCCAGCAGCAGCACTGGGCAGGGCCTCTACCCCCTCCCTGCGTCGCTTACCTGTCCATACCCCAAATATACAGAAGCCTTTTCTCTGAGGAGTAGCTGGTGTGAGGTGTCACATCCTGGGCATCCAAGCCAGGCCAGAGTCTTAGAAGTCCACAAAGGTGCTGTGTCTCTGCTGATTTGCAGCCCTGAGCTCTCGGCCAGAAATCTGGGTTGAGTCTGGGCAGTCCACAAAGGTGCTGTTTGCATCCCTGAGCTTTTGGGCAGGGACTTGGGCTGAGTCCAGGAAGGTGACAAAGGCAATCTTTACCTTTGTTGATTTGAACAAGGGAGAGATCATTAGACTCTCACAGGGGGTTGTTTTGTTGGTTGTTTTGGTGGGTTTTTTTTTGTTTTTTTTGGTTTTTTTTTACATTTTATGGTGCTTGATTTAGTCAATAGTAGAGAAGATCTGGCAGAGAACTGAATGTGTGTGTCTGCTGGATAGTTGTCCATCAGGCAAGAGCCTCTAGCTGAAGTACCTAAGCCACAGTTGTTCTTGCTCTGTTATTCTTAATATCTTATTATACTGAAATGTCTTATTACTCTTGGATTTACTCCAGGTAGGCGTGGCATGGTGAATAGCTCACAACAGCAAACCTTCAGTTCAATGTATATTTGAGGTCATTTGAGAGTCAATGGTGACCATTTCTCCCTAAATGATAACAGAATCACAGAACTTTAAAGGTTGGAAGGGACCCCTAGAGATGGAGTCTAAACCCCCCAGACAAGGCAGGATAACCCAGGGTAGTTGGAGTCTACCCCCCTTGCCAGGGCAGCAGGAATGCATCCAGACAGGGCTTGAAAGTCTCCAGAGAAGGAGACTCCGCAACCTCTCTGGGCAGCCTGTGCCAGTGTTCTCTCACCCTCACAGTAATGAACTTACTCCTCATGTTGAGGTGAAACCTTCCATGTCCCAGTTTGTATCCATTGTTCCTTTTCTTACTCCTTTGAACCACTGAAAAGAGCTTGGCCCCAGCTACTTGACAACCACCCCTCAGGTATTTGTGCACATCAGATCCCTTCTCAGTCTTCTCCACATTAAACAGCCTCGAGGCTCTCAGTCTCTGTTTTAGTCTGAGCAAGTATTAATATGAGAATCACCAAGGTCCAATACAACCTTAGTCTCTAGATAACATAATGGAGCCCCAAGTGTTCCTTTAACAGCTTGTTCTATAAAACCAAAGCCTCACACGTTCAATCCAAGTTCTTTGTTTTAAAGAGGACTAAAGGGAGAAAAGGTAGAAGGAAAATCAGGTCTTAGAGGCTCTCATTTTCTTCCTCTGCCACATAGTGTCTCAAAAGAAATACTACAATTGTTGGGCATTCAAAGGATACTTTTTCAGAGGTGTTTTGGCTTTTAGTAAGGAAAAGGCCTAAAATATAGCACTGTGTAGTAATATTGAACAGCTTAAGGTTTCTTTAGTACTAACAATTTTTCACTAGGAGAATTCTTGCTTTGGTAGATTACAAGAAGCTCCTTGAGGGCTTTATACCTGGCCTTGATAATATGTATTGGCTAGAAAATGCTGTTGGATTCCATCTTGTCATCAGTTTTCAAGCAATAATTCATAGATGCTCCTATTAAGTACTAGAGAGGCTGTAACAGCAAAACAGCTTCCAAGCCTCCAGTTAGACAGGGTGAAGGGTATTTAAAGTTGTAGAAATGCAAGAGAAGTGCTAATAGAAAAGTGTGATGGCTTGCTGCTGAGAGAAGAAAGAGGTGAGCTAGCACCTAACAGAGCTAAGTCTGAGTTTGCTGCCTCTTCTGTCCTGGCACCAAAAGAAGAAAAATTTCTATATGTTATGGAAATAATATAGAATCATAGAAATGGTAAGGTTGGAAGGGACCTCAAGGATCATCCAGTTCCAACTACCTTCCATAGGCAGGGACACCTCCCACTAGTACAGGTCACTCAACGCCTCCTCCAACCTGGCCTTGAACACCTCCAGGGAGGGAGCAGCCACAACCTCCCTGGGCAACCTGTGCCAGTGTCTCACCACCCTCACTGCAAACAACTTCCTCCTAACATCCAGTTTCAATCTCCCCTCTGCCACTTCAAACCCATTGCCCCTTGTCCTGGCATTGCAAGACCTTGTCAATAGTCCCTCCTCAGCCTTCCTGTAGGCCCCCTTCAGATACGGGAGGTCTCCTGGAAGCCTTCTCTTCTGCAGGCTGCAGAGCCCCAACTCTCTCAGCCTGTCCTCACAGCAAAACTACTGCAGCCCTCTCAGCACATTCATGGCCTCCCCACTCCAACACTTCCATGTCCTTCCTGTGCTGGGGGCTCCAGAACTGCACACAGGACTCCAACTGGGGTCTGAGGAGAGCAGAGCAAAGGGGCAGAATCCCCTCCCTTGCCCTGCTGCCCACACTGCTCTTGCTGCAGCCCAGCACACANCTCTGCAGCCTGGCCAGGTCCCTCTGGATGGATCCCTGCCCTCTAGCAAGTCGACTGTGCCACACAGCTTGGTGCCATTTGCACAGTTGCTGAGGCTGCACTGATTCCTCTGTCCATGGCACTGACAAAGTTGTTAACCAGCACTGACCCCTGATAGAGCCACTTGGCACTGGTCTCCAGGTGGACATTGTGCCCTTGATCACCACTCTCTGTGTGCCGGCATCCATCCAGTTCCTTCCTCAGCAGTGCTCCACCCATCCAGTCCATGTTTTTCCAGTTTGGTGACCAGGATGCCATGTGGGACAGAGTCAAATGCCTTACTCAGGTCCAGGTAAGTGACATCAGTTGCCCTTCCCTTGTCCAGTGTTGCTGTGACTTCTTCACAAAAGCCTTTGCCTGCTCTTGTCAATCTAGTTAGTCTAAGTTCGCAGTCATAAAGTGAGATGAAGCTTTGTAAGACAGATGTGAAAACAAAGCCCAGGTGTTTGAACCAAAGCTGCCAGAAGAAACTGAACTGTCACACCTGCACTGCAGTTACAGCTTAGAAATGGTGAGGAATCACAAACTTGCTCAAAACATTAGAAATATAAAGATTTCAACTTCAGGAGACTTGCTTGACAACTCTGCTCACTTTGTTTCCTGAGAAACTACAACCACTTCAGACTGTCAGCATCGAGAAATACCACATTTAAATAGTGTGCTGTACACAACCTGTGGTGAAGCATGCAGTATTTAAAATACTCCTGAGTTTCTTAGCATTTTTATCTCACATTAGGAAGCTAAACATATGGAGGTTTCCTTTCCTGCCCTATGTGGTAATGCAGTGCTTGTGCCCTACCACTGAGGCAGGTGGTAAGACTTCAGTCATTGCATGCACAGTAGTATTGGGGATCCAGAACAGCTGAAGAAGGCAGGAGGCAGCTGTAATCCATTACTTCACGTGTAAACACTTTCAAGTGGAGATTACATCTTCCAGTAATGCAGCTCATCTCACAGAATCATAGAATGCATTGGGTTGGAAGAGTGAGATGGCCTTTAAAGCTGTTGAACAGTCCAACTATCCAACATGCTTGCAGGAGCAGAAACTGTTAGGATGTGATTTAGTGATAGGACTAGGGGGAATGCAGCAAAACTAGAAGGAGGTTGATTCAGATTGGATATTAGAAAGAAATTCTTCACCATGAGGGTGGTGAGACCCTGGAACAGTTTGCCCAGGGAGATGGTGGAAGCCTCATCCCTAGATCTTTTTTTTTTTTTTAAGGCCAGACTGGATGTGGCTCTGAGCAACTTCATCCAGCGGGAGGTGTCCCTGCCCATGGCAGGGGTTTGGAACTGGATCATCTTTGATGTCCTTTCCAACCCTGACAGTTCTGTGATTCTGTGAGTAGCTCAAGACAACTCTTCTGTGGAGGAAGAGGGGGGGAAAAGTAGGGAAGCTTGATGTCTTGAGGTGTGGTATGCACTGTTGATCTTTTTCTCTGCCATCTACTATGGTCTACCTTAGAATTCCAGTACTTAATCTGCCTGCAATACTTCTTTTTGGGTAGAAAACAAATGGATAGAGTGAACAGTGTATGTGTGTGTTTCAGAATCTTACTGCTGAATAGGAAAAATTCCCTCTCTGCTTGGTAGTCTTGTCCCTGTCCCCTCTCTTCTGTCACTTGAGAGGACTGCTGCCTTTTCTATCTCTCTTCCTTTTTCACTTCCCTCAATCTACAGGAAATTTTAAAATAAATAATAATGAAAAGCTTATTTTATGACTTTGCTGTTCAGAAAAGCTTTTCTTCTCTCAATTATTCAGTATTCCTAAATTCTTTCTGTGCTGAGCTGTTGTCTTCTTGCCATGTATTCAGAGTTAGCCTTGTAATGCAGTAAGCAAATCTTTGCTTATGCTTCTGTGTCCAGAAAGGATGTGCTAGGCAGTGGGAGCTGGGGAAGCTTCTTTTTCCTCTCCTAGTGCTGCACTCTAAACATATAATGGTCCTGGAAATACCAGCTTGGTGAATGCTATCTGTGCTTTTCACCCAGTTGTAGGTCAGTTATCTGCTGCACTTTCCATGATGGTTGCCGGCTTCTCTGAAATACACCGAAAGCATTTCCCTCAGGTGGAGCAGACACTTTCCAAAGAGGTTCTCCTGGTTTCCTCCATGCCTTGCTTCCACTTAGCTCCTCAGTACATCCTACTTGGAGTGGCTGAAGCCTTGGTAACTCCCTCCTGTAAGTAAAATTTAATAGGCTAAAGCAAGAGCATCCTGATTTGCAGAGAATTATGTCAGCTTTCTAAAAAAAATAATTACTGTCATCTGATGTTTTATCCCTGGCTCTCTTCCACGAGTTTAATGATCAGATCTGTACTTTATGCCACTCTGAAGCAGGTAATGTGTCTTGTTGGCTGTAACTCAGAGTGAGCAATTACATTGTTCCAGATGAACTGGAAGGCAGCGTGGCCCCGTCAGGTCCCTGGGGTGTGCCACTGTTAGGCAGGAGGATGATCAGAGCAGTGGGACTCTGGGCTTGGATGCATGACTGGTCTTGAAGTTGAACTTGCTTCAGGCAGGACCAGACAAGCTCCTGAGGCCCTTCCCGACCTGAACTCTGCTGTGTTGGTTTACCCAAGAAAGAACAAATAAATATATGAGGTCTGAAGTGTGGTTACAGTCTGTGAGCACTTCTCAGGCCACAGTCAAAGAGAGATGAAGCAATTCAGCTTAACACTTTTTGTTTATGGGTCTGGATAATAGAATTGTTATACAGTTTTCATTGGTGTAGAACACTTGCAGGCAGGGGACACAAGTCAGCTGGAAGGGGAACACTTGCAGGCAGGGGACACAAGTCAGCTGGAAGGGGAACACTTGCAGGCAGGGGACACAAGTCAGCTGGAAGGGNTGAAGCAATTCAGCTTAACACTTTTTGTTTATGGGTCTGGATAATAGAATTGTTATACAGTTTTCATTGGTGTAGAACACTTGCAGGCAGGGGACACAAGTCAGCTGGAAGGGGAACACTTGCAGGCAGGGGACACAAGTCAGCTGGAAGGGGAACACTTGCAGGCAGGGGACACAAGTCAGCTGGAAGGCTCACCTAGAGAATGTTGTAGGCTGATGCAAGATTTCTGTTTGTGGTCCAGTCAGGAGCCCTATGAACATGGCTGCACAGAGCATCATGCCTTAGCTTGTGGCATGCAGTCAGAGAAACACTCCTGTTTTGCAGAGGACAAGTCGAGCTTAGCTCACACCTGCCATCCATAAATTATGTAGATGCTCTATTGACTGTGCTTCAAACCTCCTCTGCACTCAGTTTACCTTTCCACACCTCCACTGACATTCCTCAGACTTAGTTTCTTCTGAGGAGCACATAGAATGCTTACTACTGTTTTACCTTACTGAGCTCAAAAAAAAAATAGTTTTTGGGGTGTTACTAACATCTAATCAGCACTGACTTAGAGACACAGGCAAAGTAATTGCCTAGCTGATCTCTGCAGGTCTTTAATTCTGCAGGTTGAGTGTTTATTGTTACAGCACAACCCCAGAAATGTTCAGATTTTTATTGAAGAGCAGGAAATAACTTTTAGTGGCTCAGCTTCGTTCCTGCACTCTGAAAGTACTGTGAGCTGTGGGTCACAGTCTGTCACTAAAAAGGTAATTTTCCCTAGTTTTAAATACTTAGCACTTTGTTAATGTCTCTTCATCTGATAGCTCTCAAGTACTTAACTGAGACAGCTTTCTAGGCAGGTAATGTGGTTTCTAGGTTACAGGCTAAGTATAACTCAAAACTGGGACTTTTCTTTGTTCAGCTTAAAAAAAAGGCTAGGAGGTGGCTTGCTTACCTCTCATGCTTCTGCATGGGAAGAATATCACTGATAGAATAAGACTTTTTAGCCTAGCACACTGGGAGGCACACAGAAGTCTGGTGGCTGGAAGGTTGCATTAGCGTTTAGAGAGAAAAAAAAGCCCTGTCTTGGTGGGTTTGGTTTTTTTGTTATTGTTGTTTTAGGATGGGATTGGTGTTGGTAGGGGGCAGGGAAGGGTTCATGTATGTTTGAGGGTTTTATAATGATTTAGAAAGAATTTTGATGAGAATTTCTTCAGTGAGGAAAGTTGTCTTACCACTTGAAACAAAAGGTAAGAATCTTGCTAGGAGAGCTGTAGCATGCTATTGTAGCAGGGATGACTTCAACTGTCCTCATCAGATGTAACTTCATAGAATCATAGAATAGTAAGGTTGGAAGTGACCTCCAAAAATCATCTAATTCCAACCCCCTGCCATGGGCAGGGACACCTCCCACTACTACAGGTCACTCAAGGCCTCATCCAACCTGGCCTTGAACACCTTCAGGGAGTTTGTGGAGCACAGAATCATTCTGTGCTCCACAACATCCCTGGGCAACCTGTGCCAGTGTCTCACCACCCTCACTGCAAACAACTTCCTTCTAACATCCAATTTCAATCTCCCCTCTGACACTTCAAACCCATTGCCCCTTGTCCTGTCATTACAAGACCTTGTCAATAGTCCCTCCACAGCCTTCCTGTAGGCCCTCTTCAGATCCTGGAAGGCTACTCTAAGGTCTCCTGCAAGCCTTCTCCAGACTGCAGAGCCCAAACTCTCTCATCCTGTCCTCAGAGCAGAGCTGCTGCAGCCCTCTGAGCATCTTTGTGGCCCCCTCTGGACCTGCTCCAACAAGGACTGGCTAAACAAGGTTACAATAAGTATCTGATTAACTTCTCCCAATTATAACAGCCTCTCGTTTCCTAATTTCATACCTTCAGTCCTCACCCACACCTCTTCTCCAAGCCCCAGTGTTTCCCAACCTGCTCTGAGTTGAGTTTGCACAACCTCCAGTTTGAGAAACATGTTAGCAGAGGATCCTATTTGGTTGCCTGAAACATTTCTGCATGCAAACCAAACTTTGCAGTCATCATCTTCCACCCTTTTTAATTTGGATGTCCAAATGACCAGCAGGGCAAGGGAAGTGGTTCTCCCCCTTTGCTCTCCTCAGACCCCACCTGGAGTCCTGTGTGCAGTTCTGGAGCCCCCAGCACAGGAAGGACATGGAACTGTTGGAGCAGGTCCAGACACACAGTGCAGATACACAGTGGTTGCTGGAGTGCAGCAAGAGTATCATCTACCTGTCAACATGTCTCAAAGCATGGTTAGTTTAGAGGATATATTGGGGATCACTTCACCCACTGATGAAATGCAGTAGCCTCCAGGGTGGAATGCAGCAGCTGTTTAATAGTTCCCAGCAGCACTGTGGGAGAAGTGAGGAATGGAGGAGGCAATTGAAGCAGCAGGGGTAATTTAGGGAAGCAGGATGCAATTATCCAGGCTGAATTTGGCCAGAATGCATGTTTAGCACCCATGCTCTTAGGAAGGAAGAATAAAACAAGAACAACAAAACCCCAAACAAAACACAAAACAAAACCCAAACCCCAAAACAAACAAAAAACCCCAAAAAAACAAAAAAACCCAACCTCCCCTCAAAAAAAAAAAAAAGAAAAAAGAAAAAAACCCACAACAAAATACTCCCAATATTTTATGCTCTCAATGATTCAAATTACCTATGACACTCACTGTACAATGTTTCAGACTGTGCTGTTACAGCTACTGGTGGTGTCCCAAGCTCAGCTGCTTTCTCTTGCCTTCAGGCTTTTGGTTCCTACTGTGAATGGGGAAAAAATACTGCCCATGACTTTTTTTCCCCTTCTTTTATATCTTTCCAAAGCTTTCATTTGGATATCTAAATTAAAAAGTGTGGAAGATGATATGGCATAGTTTCATTTGTATTCAGAAATGTTTCTGTCAACTCGGCATCCTAACAGGATCCTTTTCTGGCAAGTTTCTCAAGATGAAGGTTGTGCAAATGCAACTAACAGTGGGCTGGGAGATGCTGGGGCTTGGAGATGTGTGAGTGAGAATCACAGAATGTCAGGGGCTGGAAGGGACCTCAAAAGCTCATCCAGTCCAAACCCCCTGCCAGAGCAGGATCTCCTAGACCAGGTCACACAGGCATGTGTCCAGGTGGGTTTTGAATATCTCTAGAGAGGGAGACTCCACAACCTCCCTGGGCAGCCTGTTCCAGTCTTCTGTCAACCTTGCAGGGAAAAAATTCCTCCTCCTATTTAAATAAAACTTCCTATGCCTCAGCTTCCACCAGTGCCCCTTGGCCTGTCATTGGGCATCACCCAGCAGAGCCTGGATCCAGCCTCCTGGCACTCACCCTGCACATATTGATAACCATTGCTGAGGTCACCTTTCGGGGTCTTTCCCAGCAGCACAGCCCCAGCTCCCTCAGACTCTCCTCCTAACGGAGTTGTTCCATTCCCTTCAGCATCTTTGTGGCTCTGTGCTGGGCTCTCTCAAGTAATTCTATGTCCCTCTTGAACTGGGGGAGCCCAGAACTGGACACAGCACTCCAGGTGTGACCTCACCAGGGCAGAGCAGAGGAACAGGAGAACCTCTCTCGACCTAGAAACCACAGCCCTTCTAATCCACCCCAGAATGGCACTAGCCCTCCTGGCCACCAGAGCACATTGCTGGCTCATGGTCACCTTCCCAAGATGTGAAATTAAGAAACACGGATGTTGTGCTAATCAGGGGAAGATATTCAGAACAACTATTGTAAACACTTATTGTAACCTTGCTTAGCCAAATTACACCTGATGTGATTAGTTATAGTCATCCACGCTACAATGACATACTGTAGCTTCTGCCTTACCATTGAAGCTGTTGCTGCTTCTGGTTTAGTCTTCTAGCAAGAAAGTTAAGGACATTGTGCTTAAAAATAGCCTGTGCCTCTAGGGTTTGCTTTCTAGGAAAGAGGAGCACTACCCAGCCTAGGTAACTCCACAAGTTAAGGTAGGACACTGATTTTGGATGTACCTGTTGGTGGCTCTAGTGATATTTGCTGCACTGGCTTTGCCGTGAGAGGTTTCCCTTTCCTGCTGTGTGAAATGTCATAGAATCATAGAA
>VWYK01048970.1:194-12782 GCA_013399775.1 Semnornis frantzii
GTCAGAGAGTCACAAAGTCACAGCATCACAGAGTCACAGAGTGACAGCATCAGAGAGTCACAGCACCACAGAACCACAGAGTCAGAGAGTCACAAAGTCACAGCATCACAGAGTCACAGAGTGACAGCATCAGAGAGTCACAGCACCACAGAACCACAGAGTCAGAGAGTCACAAAGTCACAGCATCACAGAGTCACAGAGTGACAGCATCAGAGAGTCACAGCACCACAGAACCACAGAGTCAGAGAGTCACAAAGTCACAGCATCACAGAGTCACAGAGTGACAGCATCAGAGAGTCACAGCACCACAGAACCACAGAGTCAGAGAGTCACAAAGTCACAGCATCACAGAGTCACAGAGTGACAGCATCAGAGAGTCACAGCACCACAGAACCACAGAGTCAGAGAGTCACAAAGTCACAGCATCACAGAGTCACAGAGTGACAGCATCAGAGAGTCACAGCACCACAGAACCACAGAGTCAGAGAGTCACAAAGTCACAGCATCACAGAGTCACAGAGTGACAGCATCAGAGAGTCACAGCACCACAGAACCACAGAGTCAGAGAGTCACAAAGTCACAGCATCACAGAGTCACAGAGTGACAGCATCAGAGAGTCACAGCACCACAGAACCACAGAGTCAGAGAGTCACAAAGTCACAGCATCACAGAGTCACAGAGTGACAGCATCAGAGAGTCACAGCACCACAGAACCACAGAGTCAGAGAGTCACAGAGTCACAGCATCACAGAGTCACAGCACCACAGAACCACAGAATCAGGGTCACAGAGTCACAGTCAGAGAATGTCAGGGGTTGGAAGAGACCTCCAGAGATCATCCAGCCCAACCCAACCCCCTCCACTTCTTGCCAGGGCAACCTACCGGTGCCCAAACCCAGCAGCTTCTTGCTGCCCACCTCCAGCCCGTTGCTCAGGGGCCCCTTTCATGGTGCCACCCCTAAAGCAAAGACTTCTTTATGCCTTCCGCTGTAGCTTTCCCTCCCTCTCCTTTGTGCAGCCGAGTCTTTATTTGCACCGAGCTTGACTCCTGCTGCTGCAGCTCGGGGCTGAGTGGCTCCTGCCGCCGCTAATTGTCCTGCAGCTATTAGCAGGAGTTCAGCTGCTGTTTAATTGCGGCGGCTCGGGGACGCCTGTTGCCGATCAGGGTCATTTGGAAGCCGAGCTGAATGCTGATGGAGGGGTGGGAAAGCAGCTTTCACGCAGAGCAGCCTCCCTCCTCCTCTTCTTCACCTTATTCTCCTTTGCCTATCGTTTTCTGATCCTAAAATAGCCCTGCCCGGGCAGTCCGAGGGGCTCGGCAGAGCTGCCAGCTACCTGGAAGGGAGCAGTGGCTCCGGAGCCCTCATCCGAGGTGCGGCTCCCCCCGTGTGCTCCCGGATCAAAGCTGTGGGTGTTCCAGCAGAGCACAGCAGCCCCTGCTATTCACCACCCTCTTTTAATTCCCAGCTCAAACAGAGCCCACATAATTGCAGCTTAATCCCGCTTGAAAACTCCCTGACAATTTGCAGGGGCGACCTGGGTTTGTAGCCGGGGAGCGGTTGGGCTTTTCAGAGCTGCTCCTCTGCGACGTTCCTGGGCTAAAAAAAACATTCGGCAGCGGCAGCGACAACAAAGCCCAGCCCCTGAGCCGCTGTAAAAGGCAACTGGAACCTGACAAACAGAGCGGGGCCGGAGCCAAGCAAACAGCAGCAGCTTCCATCAGCTCTTTGTTTGCTCGAGGGCTTCGGGGGGAGGTGGCAGGTTTAATACAACAACTCCGAGCTGCTGTTTGCAAGGGCTGCTCTTCCAGCACGTAAGTCAACAGCATCTCCTGAGAGCTGGAAGAGAGACAGAATGAATCTCCTTTTCGTTTACATTTGCAGCAGCCTCGCTGCCTTCCCCTGCCGGAATGTGTGCTCGGGTTCCACCTGCGGGAGCAGCTCTGCAGCTGGGCACCGGCACCACCAGCATCGCTGCCAGCTCCGGGGGGCTGCCCAGGGCTGGGTCCTGCCCTGGCTCAACGCAGGTGAATTTGCTTCTCCTGTCAGTTGATCTTCCCCTGCCTCCCAGTTTCTCACAAAAGATCCTGGAGAGGAATTTTTTGCTGTGAAGTTTATGCTGTGGGCTAGCATCAGCCCTGGAAAGCCTCAAGCCATGGAGTCTGGGCTAGCATCAGCCCTGGAAAGCCTCAAGCCATGGAGTCTGGGCTAGCATCAGCCCTGGAAAGCCTCAAGCCATGGAGTCTGGGCTAGCATCAGCCCTGGAAAGCCTCAAGCCATGGAGTCTGGGCTAGCATCAGCCCTGGAAAGCCTCAAGCCATGGAGTCTGGGCTAGCATCAGCCCTGGAAAGCCTCAAGCCATGGAGTCTGGGCTAGCATCAGCCCTGGAAAGCCTCAAGCCATGGAGTCTGGGCTAGCATCAGCCCTGGAAAGCCTCAAGCCATGGAGTCTGGGCTAGCATCAGCCCTGGAAAGCCTCAAGCCATGGAGTCTGGGCTAGCATCAGCCCTGGAAAGCCTCAAGCCATGGAGTCTGGGCTAGCATCAGCCCTGGAAAGCCTCAAGCCATGGAGTCTGGGCTAGCATCAGCCCTGGAAAGCCTCAAGCCATGGAGTCTGGGCTAGCATCAGCCCTGGAAAGCCTCAAGCCATGGAGTCTGGGCTAGCATCAGCCCTGGAAAGCCTCAAGCCATGGAGTCTGGGCTAGCATCAGCCCTGGAAAGCCTCAAGCCATGGAGTCTGGGCTAGCATCAGCCCTGGAAAGCCTCAAGCCATGGAGTCTGGGCTAGCATCAGCCCTGGAAAGCCTCAAGCCATGGAGTCTGGGCTAGCATCAGCCCTGGAAAGCCTCAAGCCATGGAGTCTGGGCTAGCATCAGCCCTGGAAAGCCTCAAGCCATGGAGTCTGGGCTAGCATCAGCCCTGGAAAGCCTCAAGCCATGGAGTCTGGGCTAGCATCAGCCCTGGAAAGCCTCAAGCCATGGAGTCTGGGCTAGCATCAGCCCTGGAAAGCCTCAAGCCATGGAGTCTGGGCTAGCATCAGCCCTGGAAAGCCTCAAGCCATGGAGTCTGGGCTAGCATCAGCCCTGGAAAGCCTCAAGCCATGGAGTCTGGGCTAGCATCAGCCCTGGAAAGCCTCAAGCCATGGAGTCTGGGCTAGCATCAGCCCTGGAAAGCCTCAAGCCATGGAGTCCGGGCTAGCATCAGCCCTGGAAAGCCTCAAGCCATGGAGTCTGGGCTAGCATCAGCCCTGGAAAGCCTCAAGCCATTGAGTCTGGGTTAGAATCAGCCCTGGAAAGCCTCAAGCCATGGAGTCTGGGTTAGAATCAGCCCTGGAAAGCCTCAAGCCATTGAAGTTGATTGACCTGATGCTTGGCTTGCCCATGTAGTGTTGCTAAGGGGCAGAACAGCTGCTGCCCCCCACTCACCCTGGCAATAATCTTCACAGGAGTGGGGAACTTTGCTGCAGTTCCTGTTGGAACTTTCTTGTTCTCCACCTGGGCAGAGGGTTTGGGCTGCAGCAGATGGGCAGCACCTTTGGGCATTGCTGTCTGTGCTGACTCCAGGTGGAAGGGAGAGCTTGATCTGCTGCTCCATCTGCCTCTTGGCCACTGAGGTGCCAGGCTGAGGGTGCCCTCCCATGGCCTTAGGTGAAGATGATGAAAGACAAGTGGAAGACTGTGGAAAAAGAACCATAGAGTGAGTTGAAAGGGACCTCCAAAGGTCTCCCAGCCCAAGGCCTGCACTCAGCAGGGACATCCTCCCCTACAGCAGCTTGCTCACAGCCTTCTCCAGCCTCACCCTGAGCATCTCCTGGGAGGGAGCCTCAAAAACCTCCCTGGGCAGCCTGTTGCTGGCTTCCAGCAGCCTCCTGGTGCAGAATTTGTTCCTCACATCCCCTGCTCTCCTTTCAAACCATTGTCCTGGTCCTCTCAAAAAGTTCATCCCACCTCACCCAACAGGCCACTGCCTGCAGCAGGAGATGGCATGGTCTGATGTGACACAGCATGGCCCTTGGCTCAGTGCTCTCTCCACTCAGAGAGCCACGGCCCCAGGCAGCAGGGAGGTGACAATGTGAAGTGCCTGGCCAAGTCCCAGCCGGCTTGCCCTTGCCTTCAGCTGCCAGCAGCTGGGCTGCCCCCAGCCCTCCGAGGAGGCACTCCTCAGACTTCCTTCCTCCTCAAACTTCCTTCCTTCATTCCCCCAGCTGTCTGCATTAGGCCTCCTGCCTAGGGCTCAGCTGGAGGAGGAGCTCCTCTGGAGGGCTGTGGTGCTGCCAGGTCACAGAAGCTGCAGAGCTGATCCTGAGAGAAGCCCTGCTCAGAGGTGCCAGGCTGATGGAGCTGGTGGCCTTCTGTGGGCTGCATCTGCAGGTCTCCTCGCCTGTCTAGGGGGATGTGGAGTGCTGGTGGACTGCAGCAGACAGGCAGGCAGACAGGTCACCAGACAGGTCACCAGCAAAGCAGGGCCCTGATCCACCTTGATTGCCCTGACCATGCTCAGCTGCCATCTCCACCCACACACTGGCAGTGGCCCAGCAGCTGCATTCAGGCTCTGCAGCCTCTCCTCATGTGCCTAGGGACTGACAAGTGGAGAGCCCTGGGGCCAGTACAGACTGGGGTCATCCTCCTGGGAAGCAGCTCAACAGAGAAGAGCCTTGGAGTGCTGGTGGGCAGTAAGGATTGTGCCCTTATGGCCAAAAGGGCTGAGGGGGTCCTGGGATGCAGCAAGAAAGGATGATTGGGGGACTGGAGCAGCTCTGCTGTTAGGAGAGGCTGAGAGCCCTGGGGCTGCTTAGCCTGGAGAGGAGAAGGCTGAGAGGGGACCTGAGCAGTGTCTGTGAATACCTGAGGGGTGGGTGTCAGCAGGAAGGTGCCAGGCTCTGTTTGGTGGTGCCCACTGTTGGGGCAAGGAACAACAGGCACAAGCTGGGACCCAGGAGGTGCCACCCCAATGTGGGGAGAAAGTTCTTTGGTGTGAGGGTGCTGGAGCCTGGAGCAGGCTGCCCAGAGAGGCTGTGGAGTCTCCTGCTCTGGAGCCTTTCCAACTCCCCTGGCTGTGTGCTGTGTGCCCTGCCCTGGGTGTCCCTGCTCTGGCAGGGGCTTGGCCTGGGTGACCTCTGGAGGTCCCTCCCAGCCCCTGCCATGCTGGGATTCCATGATACCAAGCTTGCAGGACTGGCAGCCAGCACAGGGCCAGGGTGGCCATGGAGCTAGCGTGGAGGTACTTGAGCTGGTGCCTGCAGCAGGATCTTGTGCTGGCCTTGGAGCTGAGGGCTGCAGTGCAAGGTTGCAGGTGGTGGATGGGAGGAGGGCAGGTGTTTGTTGGTGCCTCAGGAGCTTGTGAAGAAGAGGAGAGCTGAGGCTGCTGGGGAGTGCTGCTGGGGAGTGCTGCTGGGGCTAGCCAGCACAGGCAGCTCCTGCAGAGGGGCACAGGGGATGTTCCCAGCTGGGAATCCAGTCAGGGTTGCCACCTCGAGCCCTGCCATGCTCCCTGCCTGGCCAGGCCACCCTTACCTGGCTGCTCTCAGAAGCTGCTTCAGTGCTTCTCCACTGCCCTGCTGCAGGGGTCTGGAGTTCAGCTGCAGTGTGAGTGGGACAGCTCAAGGGAGGTTCTCCTCCTCCTCTGCTCTGCCCTGCTGAGGCTGCCCAGAAGAGGCCTGGGCAGCTCTCCAGTTTGGGGCTACCCAGGTCAGAAAGGACAGGGAGTTACTGGAGACAGCCCAGCAGATGAGGGGACTGCAGCAGCTCTCTTAGGGGCAGAGGCTGAGAGCCCTGGGGCTGGGAGCCTGGAGAAGAGCAGCCCCAGAGGGCATCTGAACAGTGGTGGGCAAGAGCTGAAGGCTGGGGGCAAGAGGCTGGGGCTGAGCTCTTTTTAATGGTGCCCAGGGAAAGGACAAGGGGCAGTGGGCACAGACTGGGACCCAGGAGGCTTCGCTTAAGGAGAAGCTTTTCAGTTTGAGGGTGCTGGAGGCCTGGAGAAGGCTGCCCAGAGAGTCTCTTTCTCTGGAGAGAATCCAAGCCCAGCTGGATGTGTTCCTGGGTGATCCTCCCCTGGCAGGGAGGTTGGACTGGCTCTCTGGAGGTCAGAGAGTGAATCACAGGTGGTTGTGGGTTGGAGTGGAGCCCCAGGCCTCTGCCAATGCCCAGCATCCCCTGGCTCTAAAGCACCTCTGTGGCAAGGCAGTGGAAGCAGTGTGGATGGTCCCCAAGCCTACCCAGATCCATAACCACCTCCTGCTAGAGGGCTGAGTGTGATTTGCTGTGCTGGAGGAGTGCAGCAATGTCCTAGTAAGCCTCTGGCAGCTGCCCCTGCAGAACCCAGTGCCCAGGTATCAGTGGTGCCCAGCTCGTTGCCATGGCACCCGTGCAGCTGGGACCCCAGGGACCCCAGCCTCCAGCCCTTGCCCAGTCAGCAGGCTGAGGCTGCTCTGATGGCAGTAATGAAGAGAGAGGCTTCAGATTAAACTCGAGCTAATGGAAAGGGCAGAGACCTTCCCTGGCACTCGACTGCAGCTCCGCAGAGCTCTGCTGAGCTCACCAGCACTGAGCAGCCTCAGCCTGCTGTGCCATTCTAATGATGCTTACCTGCCTCTCCCCAGGGAGCAGGGTGGAGGGCTTGGAGGAGCCAGAGGGCAGAGCCCTTGGTTTAATACAGCATGGCCGTGCATAACTAAAGCTGTTTGTGCTGAGAGGTGGCACTGCTGCAGGGCTGTGACACTGCTCTGCTTGTGTGCCCTCATTCATACATTCATGGCATGGGCTGGGCTGGAAGGCACCTTGAAGATCATCTCCACCTCCCCCTAGCCCAGGTTGCTCAAGGCCTGTTGCTGCTGTCCTGTTGTCCTCTGGAGGTGAGGTCTTTGGCCCTTGAAGGAGGAGACCAAGCTGGGAGACCTTTACTGTGAGGTGCTGGAGCCCCGAAGCAGGCTGCCCAGAGGAGTGGTGGAGTCTCCATCTCTGGGGGCTCCACCCTGTGCAGCCTGCCCCGGGTGGTCCAGGCTTAGGCTGGATGATCTCCAGAGGTCCTTTCCAGCCCCTTCCATGCTGTGATAGTTCTTTCCCAGGAAGCTGCTCTGCTGTGCCTGTCCCCCTGGCATCACCTGGGCAGCCTGCAGGGAACGTGGGGCAGCTCCTCACCCATCACAACACCCCTGGCACTGTGTGGGAAGGAATTTTCTTGCAGGGCAAACCACAGCAGCTTTGGAAATGTGGCCTAAGCCTCTTTACAAGGTCTTCACTCGACCTCCTAAGACACCCTCCTGGTGGCCACTGCCAAAGCCTTGCTTGGGTGGGCAGCTCGGCTGGCACAGGTTGACTTCTTTGCAGCTCAGGTGTTTTCTGGAGGGGTAGCAGGATGGCAACCTGGGCTTTGGGCTTCCAGCCATATCCCAATGTGGGCAAAGTCCAGGTGCCAACAAGGTGGCAACACAGGCAGGGCAGAAACTCTGTGGTGCTATGGGAGAGCCCTTACTGGAGGTGGCAGGCAGGGGAGGTGATGGGCAGGCAGGGGAGGTGATGGGCAGGCAGGGGAGGTGATGGGCAGGCTGGGGAGGTGGCAGGCTGGGGAGGTGGCAGGCAGGGGAGGTGATGGGCAGGCATAGGAGGTGGCAGGTAGGGGAGGTGGCAGGCTGGGGAGGTGATGGGCAGGCTCATGCCTCTCCTCCAAGAGCAGAGAGAGCAGGAGAGGACTGAGCCATGCAGCACTGCTGAAGCTGCTTCCCAAGGTGCTTGGGGCACAGCCTGCAGCAGTGCAGCCATACTCAAAGCAGGCTGCTGGGCACCTGTGGCATGGCAAAGGACCACCACGGGTCTGCTGCAAGGAGGGGTCCATCCTGGTGCTGCCCAGAAGAAGGATGGGAGGTAGAGGAGTCAGAAAGGGTTAAGTCACATCCAACTGTGCCTTGCCCAGGCGCTTAGTGCTGATGCTTGCACCACCACTGCCTGCCCCCGGGGGGGCCTCTGCCTCGGCTTGATGATCCGAAGGAGCTGAGGCTGGAGGCTCATCAGGGAGGCTCCGTGGAGCAGGGATGCCTGCTGCCTGAGAGGCACAGGGCTGTGAAGCAAGAGCTGCAGGGACATTTAGCATCTGCTGCTGTGTTCTGCTCTGCTTGGGTGTTCGTGCTGGGTCCTGCTGCTGCTCCCAGGGTCCTCTCACTAATTCCTGGCTGGGAGGGGAGAATGAGAAGGAGAATGAGAATGGAGATGAGAAGGAAATTCTTGAGAGTGAGGGTAGGGAAACACTGACACAGGCTGCCCAGGGAAGGCTGTGGATGCCCCCTCCCTGGAGGTGTTCAAGGCCAGCAAGCTGGGCTAGTGGGAGATTGAAGATCACCCAGTGCCAAGCCCCCTGCCCAGGGCAGGAGGTTTGACACTAGATGATCTTCAAGGTCACTTCCAACCCAGAGGGTTGGAGCTGGAGGGTCTCAAAGGTCCCTTCCAACCCAGCCCATTCCATGACTCTGTGCCCGTGGGTGAGGCCCCAGCTGCTGTGGGGAGTTGTGTGCCACTGGGATGTGGCTTTCAGAGGAGGATGGGACAAATGGCATCACTGACAGCTTGTGTGACAGCAGCCAGAGGAGGGAGGGCACCCAGCTGGCAGTGGGCACAGGGCACCCAGCTGCCAGTGGGCACAGGGCACCACAAAACAGACTTAGAGCTCTGGAGCTGGGTGGGCAAGACCCCACAGAGCTGTCCACAGCTCCCACAGCCTTCCCAAGGCAGGGCAGGGGAGGAGATGGGCTCAAGGCTGACTCCTGCCAGAGGTGGGAATGGATTGTGGCATGGAGCTGAGCACCCTGGTGGGCTCCAGCAGCATGGATCAGCTTGGAACAGGTTGGACTGGNTTCCATGATGCTGGAGGTCTTCTAGGTTGTCTCCAGCAGCATGGCTCAGCTTGAAACAGCTTTGAAGGGAGAGTTGAAGGGAGAGCTGAAGGGAGCCCTGAAAGCATGGAGTGCCTGGGCAGAGCTGGAGGGAGCAGGAGGAGCCAGAGGAGCTGGTTCAAGTGTCCCCAGCCCCTAGGAGAAGCACCTCCTTGCTGGCCCTAGTCCCACAGTGGGGTCTGGAAGATGTGGCCTGCAGAAAGGCACCTCTTGGAGAGGCACAGTGAGGAGCTGGGCTGGGAGCTGGCCTCAGCCTGAGTCTGGTCCTGCCCTCGTTCCTCAGGGGGCTGCTGTGTGCAGGCCTGCAGGCAGGGAGTTGTTCAGGTTGGAAGAGACCTGCAGGCCCCACCATGGCCACCAACCCATGGCCCCAAGGGCCATGACCACAGATTTCCTGAGCAGCTCCTGGCATGAGGACTCCACCACCTCGATGGGCAGCCTGTGCCAGTCCCTGACCACTCCTGCAGCAAAGAAACTGTTCCTCATCTCCAGCCCAGCCCTCCCCTGGCACAATTTCAGGCCATCTCCTCTGTTTCTATCACCCTTAGACTAGGAGGGAGAGGCCAACCCCCACCCCACTGCAGCCTCCTTTTGAGAGCACCAAGTCCAACCATGAACCTGCCATTGCCCCTGAGCACAGACTGGCTCCTGCCTGCTGCCTGTCCCCAGCACACTTCAGGCTGTGGCTCTCTTCAGACCTCCTCTGGGACCATCTGAACCCCACTGCTGTGCTCCAGCAAAGCTTCCCCACAGCACAGAGGCTTTGCAAAGCTTTCTGTGACCTGTTCATACTCAGCTCAGGGTGTGGGGACTTTGTGATTCCATGATTGCCACCACCTACACCCACCAGCTCCTCACCCACACCTACCTCCTCCCCAGCCCTGGCTGCTCAGCTGGTGAGCTGAGGGTCATCAGAATCTTGGCTGCAGATAAAGGTTTCTGGTTTGAAGGACTCCCTGGCAGAGGTTCAAAGCAGAGGTCATTAAGATGCAAGGCATCTTCCCCTGGAGATTGAGTCTGTTAATTAAAAATGCATTAATGAGTGCAGTGCTTCAGTCATGGACACAATGAAGGAGCAAGCAGGAGCTGCTGAGCATGGTGAGGAGGCAAAGTCCTGAGCACTTGGCACTGTTGGGGCTTGGGTTGTCTGGGGTCTGCATGAAGGAAGTCTCCAAGGTGCTTGTGGATGGGAAAGGGTTTCCTTGCCCTCTGCTCTGCTCAGACCCCTCCTCCAGTGCTGCCTCCAGTGCTACTGTCCTCATCATGAGAAGGGACACAGAGCTGCTGGAGTGAGGCCAGAGGAGGCTACAAAGATGCTGCCAGGGCTGGAGCAGCTCTGCTGTGAGCACAGGCTGAGGGAGCTGGGGGGGTGCAGCCTGCAGAGGAGAAGGCTCCAGGGGGACCTCAGAGCTGCTGCCAGTGCCTGAAGGGATCCTGCAGGAAGGCTGCAGAGAGACTTTTGCTGAGGGGGTCTGAAACAGGCCAAGGGACAATGGTTTGGAGCTGAGGCAGAGCAGGGTTGGAGTGGAGTTGAGGAAGAAGTTGTTTGGTGTGAGGGTGGTGAGAGCCTGGCACAGGCTGCCCAGGGAGGCTGTGGCTGCCTCCTGCCTGGGGGTGTTGCAGGCCAGGTTGGATGAGGCCCTGAGTGACCTGGGCTGGTGGGAGCTGTCCCTGGCCATGGCAGGGGGTTGCAGTAGCTGATCTCTGAGGTCCCTTCCACCTCAAGCCAGTTCATGATTCCATGTTGGGTACTTGGTGAGAAGCCAAAACATCCCAGCTGGCCCAGACTTGCTGCAGCTACCTGGCAAGGGCTGTGCTGCAAGTGCAGGTAGAGTCCTGAGCTGCTCCCAGCTGCTCTGCATTGCCTCCTTCATGGTGCCCAGCAGCTGAGCTGTGCTGCTCCTGCCCACCTGCGAGTCTTCCTCCATCCCTGGAGGACTCCCTGGGTCACCACCACCCCTCTGGGCAGCTCAGAGAGCCTGGGGCGGGGGAAGCAGTGACAGTGTCTGCTGTGTGAGTGATGTCCCCAGCTGATGCAGGCAGAACATTACTTTCTGAGGCCACCAAGCAGGCAATTGCTCTCCAGCAAGCAGGAGTCAGTCTTGCTCCACCTCAGCACTCCCAACACGGGTACAGCTGCTGGGGCAGGGGCTGGGCCTTGCTGCTCTTGAAGCAAACAAAGTGCTGGATTTTGGTAGACTTTCTGGTGGGGAAAGCCTTGGGAAGGGCAACCATGGGGAGTCCAAACCAGCACTGGGGAGCTGCCAGCCAGACCAGCTGCCTGCTGGCATGGTGCAGACTTCAAAGGCAGGGGCCCACTCAGGAGGGTGCATCCTTTCAGCTCTGCAGCAACCTTCCCTGCCTGCCCTGAGAGCTCTTCTCCTGGAAGGTGTCCAGGCAGCTTTCCTCCCCACTCCCAGTGCTCTGCTGCTCTCTGCACCCATCCCACACCTTCTCACTTGGCAGCTTGAATTGCAGCCAGAGCAGTTTGCCACCAATTGAAGTCTGCAGTGAGCCCAGCAGGTGCCATGAGCAGAGGGGAGCTGGTTGAGGACAGCAAGTTGGCCTCTCACCTCTGCCCACCAGGTCTTGTTGCAGAGCTGCTGCTGGGGAGCCAGGCTGCCCCACACCTCCCTCTGCTTGGCAGGGTTTGGGTGCCAGCTGGGCCAGCTGCTGAGCTGGATGGCTGCTGTCACAGTGGCCATGCAGAGCAGGAGAGTCTCAGCCCTGACTCCAGCGGTGCTGAATACTCACAGACTGCACTGGGCTGGAAGGGCCCCTCCAAGGGCATCTTGGCCAACCCCCTGCAGGCACAGGGACAGCTCCAGCCAGGGCAGGCTGCCCAGGGGCACCTCCAGCCTGACCTTGAATGTCTGCAGGGATGGGGCCTCAAGCACAGCCCTGGGCAGCCTGTGCCAGTGTCTCACCACCCTCACTGTGCAGAGCTTCCTCCTGATGCCCAACCTAACTCTGCCCTGCTCCACTTCCAAACTATTGCCCTTGGCCTGTGCCCACAGGCCCTGCTGAGCAGTCCCTGCCCAGCCTACCTGCAGCTCCTCTGCAGCTACTGGAATGCACTCTGAGGTCTCCCTGCAGCCTTCTCTTCTCCAGGCTGCACAGCCACAGCTCTCCCAGCCTGGCCACAGGTTTCTTGCACACCTCCAGGGCTGGGGACTCCACCACTTCCCTGGGCAGCCTGTGCCAATCCCTGCAGTAAAGAAACTTCTCTCCTCCAAGCTGAGCCTCCCCTGGCACCATCTCAGGCCACGTCCTCTCCCTTAAGAGCTGCTGGAACTGCTCCCTCAGCCTGTCTGCAGCCTTCACTTTCCACCTTTCCTGCTCGGCTTGGAGCTGTGACCTCATCTTCCTCGGGAAGCCTTCTTGGCTAGTGGTGCAGGGCAGGTTCCTGCCTTGCCAACCCTCTGAAGCACTTGAGAAGGGCCTGGCCATCAATAAATGGATTTTCCCTGGCTCAGGCCCTGTCCAGCTCAGTTCTTTGCTAATGCAGAGTGCCACTTGCTGACTGCTGCTCAGATGGATGGCAGGCAGCTGGCAGCAGAGGAGCCAGGCACCGCCTGTGGGGATGGGGTCGTGTCCTGCTGTAGAGGGGCTGGAGCAGCCTGCCACCGACTGCAGCACCGACCGCGGCCTGCCACCGACCGCGGCCTGCCACCGACCGCAGCCTGCCACCGACCGCAGCCTGCCACCGAC